>JBAJNP010001217.1:0-66286 GCA_036877545.1 Yasuhikotakia modesta
CTTTCGAGCCTACACAGCTTGGAGTAAGACAACATGCATAAAGAGGATGATGTGGTCAAAATACTCATTTGCCTAATAATTCTGCACTCCCTGTACATTTCATTAGTTTTACTACAATAGAATAGATATTTTTACAGTTCTATGGCCTGCTGGATCTATTTCCTTACCACAGAACATGGGCAGCACCTGCACTTCCACAGAATTGTAATAGATTGTCATAGGAACTGAGAAAAAAAA
Source organism: Yasuhikotakia modesta (assembly GCA_036877545.1). NCBI lineage: Eukaryota > Metazoa > Chordata > Actinopteri > Cypriniformes > Botiidae > Yasuhikotakia > Yasuhikotakia modesta. The sequence goes on from JBAJNP010001217.1 coordinate 238, forward strand.
CTAAAAAGAAAGAAGCAAACACTGAGACAGGCCAGCGCTGGAGTGGGGGCTGGTTTGAGTGCTGCTGGAACTAAAGAGGGGTGTGCCTCCAGAGCTTGGGAAACAATTCTGTCCCTGGGAAGTCAAGTTATTCTGGATGACAATCGCACGCTGTGCTGGGACAGAGCGTGGCGGCATTGTGTGGCGTGTTGGATTGATGATGGCATGCACACTGAACCCGGCAGCTGTAATTAAGAGGTCATGTGTGAAACTTTTAGAAAGTTTGTCCTATGCACCAGCACCCCGCCACAATGTGAAACTCCGCCCATTTTAAACAATGTTACACTGTTCCTATCTCCACTATCATCATTCTGACAGAGCTTTCAAACACACTAGTTGCTCATGTCCCTGTTTTATTAAGCCTCTCTGTTATTAAGAATTAGATAAGCCACAGTGCTAAATAGGCAACATAAGCCGCAGTAATACACACTCTATCCCCTTATCTCAGAAATGTTATGACATTCAATGAATAAGAAATATTTAAGATTCTGTACTTTTTACATTTCATTTATTAATTTTGGCAGCCGCTTTTATACAAAGCGACTTACAGTGAATTCAAGGTATAATTATATTTTTTATCAGTACATGCATTCCCTGAGATCAAACACACAACCTTCACACTGCAAACACAATGCTCAGTTTAGCAAATTTGTGACATTAACCATTTGTGAAATTAACCTTTGTATAAAAGGTCAGATTTCCCTGTTTTAATGAAATGCAAATTCATGCAGCTCATGCATTCTTTATCCTTCATCAGTCTGCAAAGACAAATGTATTTATATATTGTAGCATTTAAACAATCTACAAATAACTACAAAGAAGGTTTTCGACTGATAAGAGTTTAATGACATCACAGGGGCACCATCCAGTATTTGCACTTATAATATGTGGCTTTTGTGACAAGCTGTTTCAGCACTGCCACTGAGGGCACTAAAGAGACATCAGCAGCAATTAATGTCCCAGGGGTGCATTAATGACCCAGGCCTAATCCTGCTCTAAGGCCTATCAGCAGGGCCCTTGGCACAGTTTAGACTGGAACATCCACTAGTCCTATTCATAAGCCTTAAAACATTCAAAGCCCTCCATTTAGAAAGGCCAACTTTTGTTGCTGCACAAAAAGCCAACTAGAGATAGTTCTATAAAGCAAGCTCCGTTCAAAATCAGATTATTTCCACTGAAATCCCCCTTTCTTCACCTGTCAGTTAACTATGTAGGCTCTTTTGTCTCTCTGTGAATAACCCATTTTACTATGATGGTCAGTGGATGTCTATTGCTGCATTTATTTCTACATTTATTCCTAAGCAAAGAAGAAGCATATTTTTCCCCCTTCTCTCTCAATTTTTTCTTCTTCGAAGAAATCTGGGACACATGCCTCTAAGGAACACAAAGTGCTTTAATTTATTCCCACCTTTTCTCTCTGGCTGCCATCTCCAAGGCTGCTTTCTATGCCCAGAAGTGATTTGTTCAGGCTGGACCATCAAAGCAATTATTGTAGAGGCCCGCTTTCCTATTATAAGGGGAGATGACTGACAACAGTGGGACAGTTGAGGGTGGAGGGCACTTGTCTCCAATTTATCAGATCTGAAAGCTCTTCGCTCATTGGCAGCGCTGCAAATAGCAATACATAAACAAAAGGTGTGCTGTAAAACATCAGAGGTGTTCAATTATAATATCCGTCATTGTCAGGGCTTCTTTGGCCACGGGACTTGTGACTGATCGGGCCATTTAAATAGGTCGGGGCACGGTAGACATGTTAAGTGAAGGCTTGGGTCAGATGTCAGATCTTGATATAATTAATGTAACACACATGAGAGCAAGGGCTCTGCTTTAGTAATGATGTGCTTCATTGCACAACCAAGAAACAGCGGGATTGATGGAGAGAGACACTGGGGTTCCAAAGTGTTCCACAAAAGGGTACCACAGAAGTGTTCTCTCCTTACACTGACAAAGTCCATTGTCCGCCCTGTGCAATAATGTACAGGCATGTATATGGGAATGCATACAAGTAAGTGACACACTTTCTAAGAACAGAAGGCTGGACCTGAGTGAGAAGGCGCTGGGTTCAACATCAAGGCATGCCGCTATTAATTCTGAAGGCTTTGTGCTCACACGGGCTCATCTTGTTATGAAAGCCCCCTCCCCCTTCCATTGACAGTTTCCTCTTTTCAAAAGCCTCTACTCTGTTACTAAAAGACCCAGTAAAAAATGAATAACTGCTCTATCTGCCTTATAGATTGTCATAAAAGTTTTACAATAGGCATAAGAAAAATCCCTTCCCCAGACAGCTGATTAGTCCCACTGTAAACATATTAATGAAAATATCTAAAGAGAAATAAAACATGCCTATAAAACTCAGCTCAGGATATTTTCACACGTTTTTACGTTAATAAAAATATATGCAATCTGCAAACAGGCATTATGCTGAGTGCCTGAATGTGCATTTTCTGTCAGTGGTAATGTATGTGTAGAAGTGTGTACAAGCTATACAGTCAATGGTAGATACAGGCCACAAGTTTGATTAATATCATTTTCCCCAAGTGCTCCAGGTCGCCCTCTGTTGGTAACCTAAGCAATATTATCACATACAGACAGTGTTCAGCCCTGCCATAAAACAAGCACACATGCCTCAGTGAGCATGGACTCCTTATTCCCTAGCCTATGTGCAGGACCACAGGGAAACAGGTGACCTGACCCAGTGAAGGAAGCACATCTGCTGGGAAAAGAGCTATCTAGTTGAGGTAATGTAGTGCATGGCTTTAACCCACAGTTATTTTACCCTCCAGGTCAGAGAAGTTACTTAGCCACACTGATTCACTGACCCTGAACTCCATGCTTTGTGTTCTTATTACACAATGAACTCACACTGCTGTTTGTGGATCACATCCAAACTGCCTTTTCTTAATCTGCTGTTTCTGGTTTGTTTAACACTATTCTGAATTTTTAAACCCACGTTATTCATCTCTTCCTAGCGAGCCATGCAACATAGTAATTTAAGGAATTTATAAATACCAAAGGTGTCTCTTGGAGGTTTGGCACAGTTGCAATGTTTTGTGTTTATGTCCCTTTAAAGTTTAGAACAACAAAACTTTGTCCTGTTTATGGTTTATGCTGATCAAAAGACTGGGTATCAAACCAGCAACACATTCTTAATCTTACTGTTGTAATGTAGAGTATATATATTTTAACTCAACATTTTACAGAGAGAAACAAACAAAAAAATCTTTTTTGAGTTGAAACAACATTAATGTGAGTAAATGAAAAGTTTCATTTGTGAATGAACTACCTTTAAACTTTGATTACTGTTGATTTCCACCCATAGCCGTGCATCTAGCAGAGGCCCAACAAATAGCTCTGACATCACTCACTAAGGGTGGGGGGAGGGGAACAGCACTAACTTGTATCCTTTACTAACCTCCAAGGCCTGTTGTTAAACACATTCAGACTACTTAGTGAGAACCTCTTAGCCTACTTGAGAACGTCATGGTCTGTAAGAACATGAATTTAATTAAATCTGGATAAAATAAAAGCTCATCTGCAATCCCAGAGAGCACTTGGATGCCCCGGGTAGAGTGGAACATCTCTTGATCAATTACTATGTCTCCACTGCACTGACACTTATGCTCTTAAACATTTACTTACAAACATAAAACCACTGATAAACTGTACATGCACGTTTATCTTTTGCTGGGGGTAATCTCAATATTTCCTTTGTAACTAGGGGCAAACATAGCTGTAACATTTCTGCTTAATAATTTTGCAGTGTTTATGAATGAAATTAATTTCCGAGCGGGGCTGGTGTAAACATTGTTAATGTTAACAGTGTTTGGGTCAAAAAACTCATCAGAAACATCAGCCGTACTGCTGCACTATAGATTCAAGTAGGGCAAACACACAGCCAATGCATGCTGAATATAAACAGCTTGTCTTTGGACTGACAGATAAATGCAAAATACAAACCAACCACCTGGATCAAAAATATATAGGCAGGTAAAGCCAGGAAGTTTTGCTTGGTGCACAATGTGGTCATAAATGCAAACAGTATGGCTGTACGAGACAGGCGTTAAGAGTTTAGGCTTCTTTAATATAGCAAGTGAGTTTAAAAATAGTTTAGCCTACTGTTTACCTTGTTAGGCCTGACCTGATAATGCATAGCAAAATGTTTCCTTTTCAGGGGCATTATGATGTTATACTAAATGCCATTTAGGCAATTGTGAGTGAAGCCTTTAGAATTTCCACCTACCATCAGGGATAAATGTGTCTAAAGCGAGAAAGCACAAGACTGTTTTATAAGCTTATGGATGCATCATTTAATTTGCTCTTGAAGTGGTTCAACACTGTTGCATGCATACTAGTATCCTGTGGGTGAGTTTTTGTAGGTGAGAAAAGTAAAAAAAAAAAAAAAAACATTTACTGACATGTTGCACAACACATTACATCGCTGTAGGTCTCAAACTTGCAAAATAAACGTATTGATGATTAGCTCTGGGGAGGTAATAAAGAAGATACAATTCTTTTCATGTCATGGTCACTGACTGTGGTTTGATGTTCTTTAAAAGACATGTTCTTTTGTTTTCCTTTAGCTAAACTGGTAGAGCATTGCGTTAGCAGTGCAAAGGTTGTGGGTTCGATCCCAGGTAACACAAGCACTGATGAAAATATATACCTTGAATTCACTAAGTCGCTATGGATTATAGTGTCTGTGAAATGAATAAAATTCACAAGGTTCTATTTCTTTTAAAGACCTGGTCAACCTGACATAAAAATTCAGCCAATGATGTGAGTTTGGGGCAGGACACTCCGACCAATGACTGTTTTAGGAAACCTCTTTGAAAAGATGTAAAAAAATACTTGTCACCTTAGTTCAAGACTATTGTCACGTATACAACCCTCTGAACAGAAGGAGAGTGAAGGGCACAGAAGCCACGCAAGCAGTGGGATTAGTGCTAAGTAACTAAATGGACCATATCACTGTTCCATTACCAGAGAGAAATGAGCTATTTGGACAGCCAAAATCCAAGTGAAAAGGTGGAACAAGGTTTTAACGTGGCTGATTGTTTGAGTGTAAATGCTGCACACCGTTCAAACCTTCATTTTTAACAAATGGAAATTTTGGCGCCATTTCTTTGAGCTCCATCAATAAATAAACTAGACACAAATAAACAGATAAATAAATAAATACAAGATAAGCCACAAATGGGCATCTGTCAGCATTAGTGATGGAGCGATGTCAACCGGGATCACGCTTCACTGGGAGGCTAGTGCCAGGCAAGATTCCTGCTGATTGTGTACAAACACGCATGCACATGCATGCACGATTCCCCCTGAGGTCCGCTTTTGACCCAACACACAAGACTTCTTGTCTGTTTAAGCTCTGTCTGGCTCTCCCCACTTTATTTCATCACAACAATTCACACAGTCACCTCCCTCTTGCCAGACTCCTAAATCTCACCCTGTTAGGGCTCACAACTATGTTCCACCCCCCCTTCTTCTTATTTTTTGTATTTCACAAACTCTGTCTTTTATTCTTCCCCAACCTTTCACACACTTTCTGTTTTATTGCAATCTCTTTTATTCTTGTCTTTTGCTTTCTCAAGAGACAATGGTTAGTGGTTAGCCGAGCTGTGTGTCTTTGCTTTGTGCTGTGTCAGTGCTTGGAAAGCCATTGCTCTGATGGAATTTCTGGTGTGTCCCCACAGTTATGTGGTGTCATCAAAGCCTGTTCACGTCAGCACATTTCGGAGCAGTCTGGTCCCTCAAGCAAAACAAACAAAAACAACAAAAGATAATGGTAACATTGCCTAGTATCATCCTTAGAATAGTTTATGGGCCTAAATATAATTATAATTGCGGTGACCAGACATCCTGATTTCACAATATGTGTCCCAGTGTCTCAATAATTCATTACAAATGTAAACAGCTTTACGGTTTAAGCTTTTATGATCAGTAAGAAATGAAGAATCTTCAATGTCCTTCTAGCTATTGGTATCATTTGCGGTTCCCAATTGGATGATACTGCAGAGAAGAAGAGCCACTTCAAGCTGATTTGATGATACTTTTAATCTAGAAGGTCTTTCAGTGAACAACACTGTGTGTCAGGTGGCCATAACAATAACTTCTCACTGTTGTTCCCTGTCGTCCTTGTACTGTGAGCAGCTTCTTAAGCTGACTAGCTAGCAAAGCTGGAGAAATTCTTCACAATGTTTTCAACCAAAATGTAAAAAATCCTACATCTTTTGAACTACTTATGTTCTTTATCATCACTATTCAGACAAGAGGGGGCGAGCACCTCTCATAATAGAAATCTTGTCATGGTTTGACTATAAATGTAATTTTATTTTCAACCAAGCTCGGGTGAAGCATGATGCAATCATCAGACTATTATTATTTAACTACACAAATAATAGGGCAACAGTCATTCATGCTGTGTTTAAAATGAACCCCTCAAATTTGCAATGAATCATGCAAGAGCATTAATAATTATAATTTTAAACATTAAAAAATTCATTTTAAGAAACAGCAGTTTATAAGGTGGATTAAAAGAGGCTCTCAGACTTAGCTTTCACACAAAATTGTAAAAAAAGAGGGCTCTAGACTGACACTATAATACACAGTGAAATCCACCAGGGGCAGTGTGGAGCACAGGCCTCCCCTCTGCAGTGTACATGAGGAAAACCCTTGCTAAAGGAGTTACCAGTCTCACTCTACATTTAGCTGTGATGAATCATGTTAGCAAGTGAGATAGAGTCTCCAGAGTATCTTAATACAGTATATAACGTTTGGCAGTGCTGTGTTGTTTATTAGTTAATGACCTTTTTCCACAGTACTGTGAGCTTGACTGCCCAGCACTATATTTGAGCTTTATAGGGTATATTTTTACACTCCCTTAGGCTACATCATCTGGAATAAATGCATTGCTTTCACAAGGCATACCAGAAATGTACTATGGGGTGCTTAAATGTTGAAATAAGGAAAAAACACACATTATATACAGTTTAGTTCATTTGTGCTGGTTCTGCTGTCAGATTGGCACAATAATTTCAATTTGTGGCATGTAATTCTTTATGCTGAATTAATCAAACATGGACTTACATGTTATGCTAGCAGGCTGTGCAGTTGTCAAAAGCTCCTTCATTTTATTAAGACATTCATAAAAAGGAACGTTATCAGCCTGCCCCATAATTCTCCATACCTACTTATTACACAGATCCTCCTCAGCAAATGTAAAATATTAATTTCCATGGCAGCACCTGACAGATTTCAGACTGCTGAGGACACACAAACACAAATGGTTTTCAGCCACTATCTGTCTTTGGTAAGGGACAACTGAAACCGAAAGGTTGTGGGGTGTGTCACCAGAAATGGATTTATAAAGATAGTCAAAGATTTAGTCACATGTTATCACAACGATGATGTGAGTACTACCTTTTTCAAAAGTTTGGTCCTCATTCAATCTATGATATAGAATAAAATGCCTCACAATACAATTCACAATATTTTGAAGAAGAATGAAAGTCCCTTGTGTTCTCACATTAAGGTGACGAGTAAATCATGAGTTTTGGGTGAACTATGCCTTTTAAAATAAGCATTGCCCTCTGTTCTGCTCTAGCCAAACCAAACGTGTGCTGAACAGTGTTGTATTTAGGCCAACACAAATCATTATCGAAATTCTCAGCCTATTTGTAATTCATCACGAATATGGCTTAATACTCTCTACTAAGGTTTCTGACTGTGCACAGTATGCTAGCTGTGAATGTCCCACCAGACTATTATCTGACCAACTTTTGAGGTATGGGAGGGGTGGAGCAGCTAGTCTTGTAATTGTAAATCTGCTTGGATATGAATTTAGAGATATAGCCTTCACTTATTCCTGAAGTGAGTTATGGCTATATTAAGAATGTCTCAAGCCGGGAGTGAAATCAATTCCATAGTGAAAATATGCGGGGGAAAATCAGATCACACTCTCAATTATGTGCTGCTGAGGGATATTTGCACTGGCAAATTGATCCAGTATTGACAATTAGCACTAAAGGTGACCTTTTCGTATAGGCCATTTGTAACTTCTTTATGTAAGTGACTGAGCATAGCAATAAAAAGCAGAAAAAAGAAACAAAAACCCTTAAAAATGAAGTAACACCGGAATGTTTCTTTTTGCCTAAAAAGCAGGGAGTAGATGCCTTAGTTTTTACACTCTGCTCACATCAATTGGAGCTCCTCTCATGCTGGGAGAGAAGCCGGTGGACAAAAGCGTCCGAGTCTGAGGTCCTTTACGGTGTGGTGCAATTGACTTCCACCTGAAAGGGCTGTCGCTGGGAGCCGACCTGGCCTTCGCTGCACACACACAGAGCACGGACTCCTCACATCCACAACCAATGCTGTGAGCTCAGTGTGAGGGTAACAAGCAGTCTGTTTCCTTTTACCACACTTTAGAGGTCGAAAGGCTCTTGTTGGAAATCAAATGGCTCAGACCGACACATATCGACAAACAGAGAAAGGAGCCACTCATGTTCAGGGTGTTTTACTAAGATCTGATTTATTGTTAAAGAACAGATATGTATCCTATGGTCAGCTTGTTTAATGGCCTCAATAAAACCTCTCATCAGATATAGCAGCATGACCACTCAAAGGCTACATAAAATCCTCATCTTTATCTCCATCACAGTTCCTCACCTGTACTGATAAATGACCCTCAACAGGTTCTTCAATCCTCTTTATCTAAACTTGCATCTATATGGAACGGATCTGAAACTTTTCAAAACAATTTCTCCATGCCCTCCAAGTCTCTGATCCTCTGCAACCCTCTCCTCTCAGGCTCCACCCTTTCTTCTGAAGAAAAATATTCTTATCTATCATGAGCAGGTGATAGGTTTCAAGCAACCATCTCCCCAGCAGGGTTCAGCACTTCTGCTTATTGATATCTGCGATCTTCTCTGTCATCCACGCCACCGCCGTGCGATATCCTCTGGTCCCTTCAGCCCTGAGCAAATCACGTTAACCCTTCTTCCTGCAGGGTTGCCCTGAGGTGAGCTTCATGAATAACATCTATCAACACCCTGAAGTGAAGTGCTTGAGGTTTGGGAAGTGGGGAGCTTAGCTTTTAGGCAAAAGTGTTACAGAGCAATACTACTATCTATCGGCTGCGGGTGCGAGTGGGAGTTAGTGTGTGAAGATAAAGTGTATAGCGTGCTGGTTTTGGTAAATGTAAAGTGGAAGCGGCATGAGAAAAAAACACAAGGATTAATTGCTAGGGGATTTGCAATCACAGTCTCAGGTTTGTGATATAATAACACTTATTAATTATTGTGATAACAACGGATGTGTTTCTGTCAATATCTCAAGGAAACAAGATGACAGCAAAACAATGGGGGTCAGAGGATGTACAAAAAAATGATTTGTCTTGCTTCGATGCTTCGATGTACGTCTTGCTTCATTAAGAAGCAGAGGTAAGAACAAATTATGGAGAGATCATTTATAATATAAGAAGGAATAAGGAAAAAAAGAAAAAGTTAATCTTTGTCTGCTTTTCGTATTCGCCACCATCTTCCTCCTGTCGTGCTCATTTGCTACTTCACAGATTCATCCTCTTTCTGCTTTTAAAATTTCATGACTGAAAATAGGTAATTTAATCTTCATTAAACATACAAGGCTCACTTTCTCCTCTGCCTGGGTGAATTAACTAGTAGACTGGAGGCAGAACAGACAGTAGGGATCGAATACCATAACTCTCACATGCATTATATCATGCATCTGTGTTTAATAAGACATTTCTCGACAAATCAAAGTCAAACAGGCATACCTGGATGCAGGGAAACTTTTGATGGATGAGTGGTGAAGGTGAAAGCCCAGGAAGGGAAAGTGAGAGGTTTTAATGACTTGGAAGGGTAGTAAATAAATAAGATTGTCTCCCTCAGAAATCTGATTGATGTGGCTTTTGGGATGTCCCATATGAAAGAGCTATTCAGCCTGTGGCTTTCATCTGCGACCTGAGAAATTGATGCCAAGGATGTATGAGCAGTTACCTGTGTCTGTCCAACAATCTCCTAGAGTACATGTGGTGTGGAAGAAAGCCTTTAAAATTTCCAGGTTAGCTATAGGATCAGCATTGTCCTTTTAACACGAGCGGTATACAATTTGCAGGCTTCACAGCACTGAATTAAATACATTTCCACCCTGAAACGTTTCTAAATGCAATAGTTGTAAATGGTCAAAGATAACCCACCAGGGACAACAAAAGCCATATAACCATATTTGTTATCTTACTACAAAAAAGTGACATCACCAGACATTTCAGGCTTGTCTGGAACAATTTAACAATGAGATAAAACCAGCTTGAGCTTTCAAACAAGAACACATACACTTGAAGACAGCACAGTTCAGATCAAAGCAACAACAGAAGACCATTAAAGCACAGAATAGTCACGGAAACACTGTGTGCTATGAGTCAATTCACGCTATTGTGCAGCCAGCTACTGCATCTTTTTTACACTGTGGCAAGCAAAGCAAGCAGCATTTAGGAAACCCAACAGCAAAACATAGGCCAGATTTGACCATGGATTTTGCATTAAATGGCTCCTGCACACCTCTTTTTCTTTTGTGACAACATTAAAATGGATTACTTTTTTACCATATCTCCACTGACACAGTGGTTGGGTCTGTTCTTTAGCTGAGATCATAGTTGTGTTACCATGCTACCCAAGTTAAAAGGCACTCTGCTGCCTTAAGGGGGCAACACGTTGACCTGCATCAATGTACCAATCCTACCAAACCTAATTAATGTAACCTGTAAGCCTATTGTTTTGCCATGTTTGGATGGGTTTTATTGTTACATGCATGATTACCAGAACAACTCCTGGCAATTTTACATGAAGTAATGTTTTAGTTAGAAATGTACCTAAAAAATACTTGCTTATTCCATTGCCAATTTTTATGTCTCTGTACACGCACTGCCTAAAGGTTCATCTGCTTAAAAGCTGTGACAAAAACTGATTCCATAAAAAGTCATGCAAGCTCCTCTCAGGAGATCCAGATGTTGAATTCATAATCCTCCAAACAGTTTGTTTACATATAGTAAAACAGCAGAAATTTTCAAGATAAAACATTCTGCATCTTAGAATTCTCACATCATAAATAATTAAGATATTCACTAAACAGCTGAGTGTGCCATTGAATATGCTTTTTACAGGCATTTCTGTAGCAATGCCATTTACAAAGGCATGCAAAGCAAAACTGTGGCGAGAAGGAGTGTATCATGCACATATTAACAACTCATTTGACACATAAAATATAAAGGTGTGTATACGCTCAGTGTAAAGAGCCACAAACACTCCAGACACTTTGCAATATAGCTCTGTTAAAGCATAAAGTAGGCCAGGGCAGAGAAAGTATTTTGGATACTCTGTGCATAGGGTAAAAGAATGGCAAGAAACTGAATAAAGCAATGGCCCTTCAGACAAATCAGTACTATTAGCCTTTTGCAGGCAGAGACGTGCTGCCATGCTTCATCACGGCCAGTGTGTGCTAGATAAGCATCTACCGCAGGACGGCTAAACATTGATGGGAAACTAGCCTGAGCTCCAACTGCATATGGTTACACAACAGTTAAAATTATAAAAATAATAAAACATATGCACAGATCAGATCAGATCTGACAGTTCTTAAATCACTTAGATCATGTAAATTATGTATATTATGTAAATTCATTCTTATATTCAGACTACATCAACCTTTTTTTACTCTTTCTAACTTGTGCAACCAGTTGTGGAGTTCAGTGTAGTTTCTCTATAGTTCAACCCAGATGTTATGTCTGGGCAATAAGCAAGTGTTATGGGGAGGAGTGCAAAGGGGGCAAAGGGGGTAAACATGTTCATTTTGTTACCATGGTTTGCACCTGGCCATCGAGGTGCAGAACAGGAAGGGCTTTGATCACCTGTAACATTGATGAGGTGGGAATTGACAGACAGAAAAAGGAGAAGGAGAAAGAGAGAAAGACAGAAACAGAGAAAGAAAGAGAGAGAGAGAGAGAGAGAGAAACGTCAAACAAGAGGTATTTCAGGAGTTCTCAACCAATTATCCACTCCAAAACTCTCAGTGTTGTCAAACCTCAGCCCACACACTCATCAGAAAGAGAGAACAAAAGGAGGAAGCAAGCGAGACTGAAAAGAGAAAGAGAGAGTGCAGTAACACAAATGATACCAAGCAAAAGAAAGCGGCAAGACAGAGATGAGACCTGGCGTGAGACAGAAGAGAGAAGAAGAGCAGTGCTGAGTGAAAGTGAGGTTTAATCTACACACACGCTCATCTCCTAAATGTCAGTCTTATTTAAACAGATGTCACAGAGAGTGGGCCACATGCTGGAGGTAGTAGGTGTGCTCTGAGCATGCGGCTCTCTCTCTTCCTGGTGGTGGTGGTTGGCTGGCAGCTTCTGTCAGGGGACAGCGCTCACAGGCCTTACAGCCCTGCGGAGTGGGAGACAGGTTTGATACAGCATGACACTCATTCATGCTCTCTTATTAGAACTCCTCCTGACACAAAGAATCATGGGAAAAACCTTTGGCAAGACAAGATGAAATAAAGCCAGAGGAACAGTGTGGGGACAAATCAGTGTGGTGTGTGGTCATAAGTGTGACATCTGCAACAGACCTGTAAACTGTAAAAACAAGTTATATGGAGATTAGTTACATATGCTGTGGCCATCTAAAATTTCCTTCTCTCGGAGCAGCTATGTTTTTATAGTATGCATTTTTTTAATGGCGTTGGACTTGTTTTGTCACGCTGTAAATAACATACATCTCATTACATCCCTAGAGAATTTCTAATAACACAAACAGATTTATGCATAGTAAGCATATGTGGAAAAAGACTGACTTAATGGGGACATCGCGCATAGCCGTTCTGGAAATCTGGAGCAGTTATAGACACTTGTCTGCCCGTCCTTGGCATTTTAATACAGAGTAGAACCTAAAGCAGGTGGTCGGTTTTCTCTCCTCCGGGTCTGTTCGATTCATCATGGCAAGATGGAATATGTTAACATTAAGATTATGTTAAACCGCTCTCTAAGGACCCACAGTCTACAATCAATTTCAGTAATCAGTGACTTATGAATGGTTTTTTGCAATGAATCCCAAATGAAAACATAATGAGAAGTTTTGGAATGGGGACTTACAGAAGGGCATTAAATAGAGCACATTTTTAAAAGATGCAATGAAGTACTTGGGTTCTGCGCAGTTGTGATGAAATTTAAAGCAAGAAGCATTGGAAATGTGAGTGGTTAGTGGTCTTACCATTGCGTGGGGTTCGTTTTCGGCGGTCACGGAAGGCTGCTCCAGACTGCAGAGCTTCCATGAGGCTGTCCATCACACCTGTCTCGTCACCTTCTGTAAAGAGGACAGAGTTGCCTGTCAGAGCAAGATTTTTGTACAACACGCTTGTGCACACTCAATTCACACAAACAGTTCCACACACAGTGCTGGGCTGAATGCATCTAGACATCTGTCTGTTATTTTTATATAAAAAACTGGAGTAAAATGATGTGCATAAAAAATGCAAAAAGGCAAGGCAAAAAGGGGCAGAGGGCAAAAGAATAACGCAGATCCCTAAAGGCACAAACACTGTGAGTAGATGGATAACATATGGAGAATAGCCAGAGGATAAAAGTGTTTGCAGATGGCCACTGACAGGTATTCGCTCTGCGCTTTGCACCGGGGAGCTAAGTGCTCTTTACCAAGATTTAGCGTGGAGCCAGTCAATACAGGGGCTTTTTATCATTGTTCGATGACAGTGGGATGTGCCTCAAAAACGGCCAAGCCACCAAAGTGTTACTGTCTCCACAGCAAACAGGGTTTGGAATTCAAAAAGACATGGGGTCACTATTACTAACAGTGCACATGTGTTTTTTGATTTTTCAGAGTAACAAAAATTCCCAGTATCACCTCCTGCAAAGTTTTAATGTAAGAATAAAAATTCTTTGGCATTAGCATATGGTGTAGAACTTCCAAATGGGGTTCAAAAACAAGCTTTGGGTACTTTATCTGGGTCATCTATCTTTACACAGCAGTAATGAGATTGAGGGTCCCCACTACATCACTGGGGTCCAGCGGAGACATTTTAAAATCAAATCATTATGGTGACTTATTGTTACGTGTGGGATCGTTTCATCAATTCTTTTGTGTACACAATCAAGCCACTCTTTGGAATTATTTAGTGAATGGGTTGGGATTTCAACGGCTGCCTTGGCAGAGAGCAAACGTCTGTGGCAGAGATGCTGGTAGCCCTAGGCAGCAGTTTCAGGCGTGTTAATCAATCTTTTGCTTCCTCGCGCATTCAAAGTAGATGACAGCCAGCAAATTGAATTTATAAAGAGGAAGAAAGTTGACACGGCTACAAAATTCATTGTAGAAAATGCCACACATCCTCTTTACAGGCAGAACTGCACAAGCATGTTTTTCTCTAGAAACAGCATGTTTACTTATTTCTAAACTATATAAAGCCAAATTAAACAAAGCCAAAATATCAAGATAAAACAAACAGAACAGCCTGGATAAAATGAAATAAACCTACTGTATGTTTTGTGTTCAACACTTTCCAGGGTTGTAGTTCACACAGCACGCTGCATTTAATAGCTACTAGATTAAATCAAGCTAATTAAACTAGCTGTTCGAGAACAAACCAGAACAGAATAAGCATGGCTTATCTCTAATTGCTCCTCAAACCTTGGCTGCTAGCTTTGTTCACTTGTTTAAACCAGGACAAGCTGAGTCTTTTCCTGGTCTGAGTTTGGCATCGTCCCCTGAAGCACTAATAGCTCTAAAGTAGCTACATCTAAAAGTTTGTTAGGATCCCCAAAACATCAACATCAATCTGGCCCAAACTGGGTGTGTAGGGGGCAGCTAAACATTTATTAGAAGCAACATGATTCCAGAAACTTCTTGACAGCTCCTTCATTTCCTTGTTGTTGGAAACCTAGACATCACAAGGGGCACCTGACACTTTGATCAATTTGTCCTACTTCTTGCTTGCTTAACTGTAACACAATTTATCATCTGCAATGGCCTGGACAGGAGAGCTGGGGAGGCTGGGTTCAGAAGATCTCAGACACAAGAAAGCAAAATTACTAAAACGGGAAACATGTTCCCATGCGACCCATGACTGCTCCATTAACAATGTCCTATTGGGCCACGCTTCCACTAGAACCAGCTGGACCCATGATCTCTCCACATGGATCTCAGAGAAACTGCCAGAGCATATGGTCCACATTATTTCTGTATCTCCTCAGTGCGGAATGTAACAAAGCACAAATTCTATTAAAAGAACAAAATTGGAGGAAACAAAAAACACAGATGCAATATTATTTAACAAACACATATTTAGGGCAAACACTGACATGATGCATCATTATGTTCCCTGGTTTTTGTATTATTTTACGTAAATTCCAGAATACAAAAAAACCCTCTTAGAATAAAGGAAAAATTCCCTTAGGCGACCCCCTTTAAATGACATGGGTAACATTGTACCAAAAATAGTCAATTTATTTTTTTCACTTTTAGATCATAGCACATTAAAGAAAATATGTATAAAGAATAAGTATGAACATGCATAAAATGCATAAAATACCTGTATATTACAAAAAGTATCTTTACAGATGCAAATAATATGACAGGTGTGCTTTAAGATAATGATCTTTATAAAAGATTATCTTTTTCATTAGGTATATCTCCACTTTATATTAGGCCTCCATTTTAATTGTCAATGCTATCTTTCTGGTTTTGCTTGTCAATTGTGTTAGATTATGAGTGAGCGAAGTTTCAAAACTGTATTACTCCAGCAGTGCACACTTCAATGTGCTTCAATAAGCGGTTGTTTTTAATACTACATACTTTAATACTACTAGTCAAGTACCATGCTATGGCTTCGTGACTGACAGAGGACAGATATTTTCCATTGTATGCACAGTCATATGGTCAGCATTTCTTTGGTCACAGCTTGCAAGGCGTAAACACTCTTTATGTGCTAAATGCTTTTCACAGCAGCTCAGATGTGGAAATAGATTATGCACTTTATTTTCTTTACCCAGTTTGTTTATCCTGAAAATACTAGTATTAAAAAAAGTATTAAATAAAGACACAGGTATTTATTTGCTAAGTTAATGTGCGTGGATTTATGGAGTAATTCTACCTGCATGTTATATTAAATACATTTTTGTGGGACATTCCTACATGATGAACTTGGGAAATATTTACACTAAACCTCAGGACCCACAGACATATTTATCTTAATATTCATTGAACATTTCCAAAATGTTTCACATAATTTTGTCGGCTCTTAAAGTGTCACAGCAAATACATAGTGTGGTATGTCATTAAACATATTTTAAAGACCTCTGAGCAATATCACACCCTGTTTATCAAATAATGCTTCTGACATTCTATATTCTAACACTCTTGATTATGAGATTAAGAACATTAAGATAGTTTTACAATCCAACAGAGTTTCTGTAAGTTCTGAATAGCTAGCCCTACACTGTATCTGTATTCCCTCTGTTGTGTGTCCCTTTCAACCATCTCTCTTTACTCTCTTTACTGGGTATCAGGTGGTTCAGTACCCCTCAGGCTGCTGCCAAATGTGCCAGAATGCCCTAGGGTCACTCCAGTCTCTCCAATTTATTTATGGGAGCACTATCACATTTTTAATTAGGGGATAACAAGCACAGCCCTCTCCTGGATTTGTAAACTTCACACATCAGATTAGGTTTCCCATCAAGCACACTGGCAGAGGGTAGGAGCTTATCTTCCACAACATAGGGGGAAAGAAACGGAGGAGGAGAGAAACAAAGTCAAGTGTCACAATGAGAAAGAAGAGGCAGTGGGGGAGAAGTGTTAAAATAATGGGTTTGCGTATCCTCAGAGTGTGTGTGTGTAAATGTAAGTGTGTGTGGCATCACAACATCTGGAGGACTGAGTCATGAAGTCCTGCAGAGGCGAGACCGTACAGGTCATAAAACCCGCAGTGAGACACTCGCTGAAACTGGCTGACATTTAATTATTTCTACAACGTATGCATGTGCACGCCCAGCCACACAACTTCTCTCCACTCTTTCTCATGCCTGCTATCAACACCAGGTATCTGGTAATATGTTTCTGCCACTGTATAAGTAACTGAGCCCCGAAAAAATGCAGACTTTGCAGCACATAAACCAGATCATAAGGATTACAGGATTACAGTGTAAAGAAAAAAGACCTTCATCAGATCTTATAGAAGAACTGGTAAGAGAAGAACCAATAAGAGATTATGGTTCTCTGCTGTGTCAGATTGGCCAGCGGCATGGCAAGATTTAAAGCCTGGTATAAACTTTATACACAGTTACAAGAGTTTTAAAGTCTTTTGAAAAACAAATAAAAATACACACGTTTTTTATTTAGGATTAGTTAATTCCTGGATGTAATAAAGTCAACATATACTCTGTAAAATATAAACACAATGTATTAATATTACACATGTTTATAAAGTTTAGAAGACTGCTTCTCACTGCACTGCTAGTAGTTTCAGAAAAAAATTGAATAGGCCATACTTGCTTAAGCATGAGTGAAAGCTGAGGATCAAGGCTATGTGATGTGTCATACATTAACTCTACTCAAAAGAGACAGGTGTCTTTTGTGTCACTGAACTGTTCATCAAAATTGTCTAGAGTCTTATTTAGTGCCACAACCACAAAAAGGTGAAGAAATTTAATTAAAAAATAAATAAACCGGACTAAAAAGTTTAGCTCAATCCTACTGAGAAACCACAAGAACTGAAATTTATTCTTCTGATTCAACTGAGAAGGTAAAGCACACTCCATCTTTATTAGGTGCCCTGCCTCGTTTCTACATATCAAACCATGACATTACAGTGATTATGCAGCATGGTCAACAAGCCATGTTCCTAAATTCAATTTGCTACCTGTCGCCCCTCGCTGTTATGCGAAACACCAAGGATCGACTGAGAACTCAATTTCTGTTGGTTCTCATGAAGACTACTGCTCCAGGAAGGTTAAAAGGCTATTGCACAAAACTTGTTCTTCTTAATTCCAAACAGCAAAGATCCATCCAGAGGACATTGTATCTGTACCATTACTGTGTCCTCCCGGTGACCGGCTGACAGGCATGGATCCACGGTTCTCATTTCCACATTAATAAAATCTAAAAAGAGACTTACAACTACTTCCTTGAGATGAAAAATATGAGAAACTTTTTGTACCTTCCTGCCCTTCAAAATATTAAAAAAAAAAAAATTAATCTATCTGATACCCTGGGGAAAACCACCTGTGCAATTAACCTTGTGCATGTGGCGTGTAAAAAAAGCTGGAGCGGGCCTGTGCTTAGAAGCCAGGTGCATCATGGGATTGTACATTCACTTGTTTTTCTTTCTGCCACTCTTTGTCTGAAAGATATCCTTTCACCGTAGCCATTGAAAGTGCATTAGCAGCGCAGACAACAGGTCTGCCGGTTCCAGGGTTGCACCTGTTATTAGGTGCTGCCTCTCTGGAGGATCTGACACGAGATATGACACTGTGACCTGTCAGCTGGCCTGCTGGAGCGAGAGCACCAATGTGCTCAGACAGAATGAGCCTAGCGGACTCGAGAGTAATGAAGAAGATGGATGTGGCACCAGACAGGCATTTTGAAGCATTTTGCTGGAACAGCTTGATGTGAAAACCCACTTATGTCTTTGCGTAATTAAATTAGGGATGCTTGCACACCCCTTCTTGAGCGGGGAACTCCCTCTTTGAGTTCAGATAGGCGCCAGGGGGTCTGGAACTGAGAATGAGGAGCGGAAGGGGACGGATACATTAAAAGCCAATGAGATGTTTAGAAGTAGCCAGAGCAGATAACTACTCCACCCAGGTTCTAATTGTCACTCATTCATGTTAGTTGATTGGTCGGCTGCTTAGAAATGGAAGTGAATTAGATGGCGAGGCCATTTGTCAAAGCACTGTTGAGAAGAATATTCCAGCTCTGCCCTGGATAGCTGTATGCATGAATAAATAAAGAAACAAAAACTAAAAATCTGAATGGATGTTGGGTTAAACATTAGAGGCTGTCAAAGATGTTTGGTTTGGGAGGATAAAATAGAGACAGAAACAAGAAAAAAGTTAAATTTGTGAACTCTAGGAATAGCAGCACCTGTGCTAAGCTTTCTGTATTTTCTTTTATTCCCTTTCATTAACCACACTGTTAATGAAATTACCACCAGAGATGTTTGTTTTTATCGCAGTGATAGCAAAAATCAGACTAAATATATGTAATTATAGCTACAAGTAAACAATGTTGATAAAGGCATTCTGTCATCAGAAGAACTGTCAGAATGTTAAGATCGTAAAAAAAACAGCATTGCTCTAATTAGGTGCTATATTTAATGTAATGTCATAAACATCCTCTAAGGCATGTATAATTCAATGTTCAAATGTTTATATTGTAACGGTGGTAAAAAAAAAACAAACTGTGATGGCAGGAATCATTGAAGTGAGTCCTCCAATACCCCACAATACACTTTTTAAAATGTTTGAATTATTGGTTCAGTTTGTTCCATCTGTTACAGAATGCACTTTTATTTGACTAAAATAATAGTAAAATGGACCAAAATGAATATTGCATGCTAAAACACTGAAAAAAAATTGTCAAAAAACACAAAAACTGACAAAAATAAAGCAGCCGGCAGGGCTTTCTACAGCCAGAATGGTTTGTATATTCTTTACATGCAGCTCACAAGGAGAAATAAAAGATAGCTGCGATCTATGGCACATGCTCTGCATTTTTCCTGCCATCTTTCTGTATGCTAATGAATCACCACAGTGGTTTATCAGGTTGGTGATGCTTAGTGATCGTTCCCTGCTCTCCCTGCCATCTGTCTGCTGAGATCACAGACCACATGAGCCAGGCTTATCTGAGAATACACTTCATAAATCATCAAGCGAGTCCGACACTCACTGTAACACATGAGTGTGGATCTCCTAAAGGTACAAGACAAAGAGATTATTGTCATTCATCCCATGGTCATGGGATCACTATACAGTTCATAAAGCTGTATCATACCTATTGCATTTTCTAGTTTTTATAGTCATAGACCTACATATTTAACATGCATCTTATCTTGTTTGTAACAGCCAGCTCAAATAGTAATGCAACTGACTGAAACGTAAAATATCTTGTTATTGCTTTAGCTTCTCTGTCAAACACATTATCTGTGTTTCTAGTATTATTGCCCTCTCTTTTATCTTTCTTAACTGTCCTTTCTTAACTGTGGATTTAGGCTTTCTGGCTCTATGTGGTGAGTTTAATTATTTCTGAGTGACTGTGGAGTGGTTCTCCAGGTCCAAAATCCTGACAAGGAATTATCAGAACACAGACCACCTATGGCTGTAAATTAATGAGATGCAACAGTGTGAATGTGTGTTCATGGGAGGGTTGGGGGTTGACGGTGGAAAGAAATAGAGGATTCTGTGATGAATCCTTTAATTTCTGCTATGACCTGAGGGAGAGAGTGCTAAATTAAGTTGAAAGGCTTAAAGTGATTAGGACATTCAGTGGTAGGGATGGCTAAACACACAAACACACACACACACATATATATGTATACATATGAAATAATCATGGATTTCACATCTCTACAATTTGCAATGTTTAAGAGTTTAAGATGTTTTCTGAGCTGTACAAAGATTGGAAATGTTAATGGAAAAATGGCGGATTTGAACAGATGTCTATCTTAGAAAATCAATGACTTCAGTCCTCACACATTAGATATTTAGAGATGGACAGACTGATGGTAAAAATTTGCCATGCTATCATCACCCTTAGGCTCATGACCAATCCGGCTGCCGATACGGCACAAGCTAATATGCAGTTATTTATTAGATGTGATGCGCTACAGCAGATAAGTTTGGTGCCCTTGTTGGCGTCTTTCAAGGTAATGACAAAAATTCACAATGCCAGCAGTCACGCACTCCAAGACCTTCTGTGTGAAATTTGCTTATACCTGAGATCCAGCAGGCTTTGGAATGTAACAAGGCATCCTTCAAAAGAGGCTGTAGCTTCCTGACAGTGGTGTAAATGACACTCAAGAACTGATGGGGAGAGCTAATATGCATATAGGACAGATGCTTATTTCTCAACACCAGCACTGAAGCTCACAGACAGTCCAGATTTAATACCATAGTTTAAATACAGATAATGACACACCATACCCCCTCAGCCTTATGTGTCATTACTTATCTGGTCCACTTATTAATAATGACCAATATGGTAGATGGCATATTCTAATGATTAATTAAAAATAGGAAGGCTAATTAGAGGAGAGACAGTGGGGTGTGTGGCTCTTTGTGGTTTTCTGCTAGCATCATAGAGATTAACATAATCTAAAGTCATGACCTTTAACTCAATTACCTATCTGCAATGGCACCTGTGTATAGCGTCCTACAGTCCTACACTGTGTGTTTTATATAAACCTGTGGGTGTGTGTCATTTTCATAAACATTCATGTTGTTGTTTAGCTGGCTGGTATGACAGTCACCAAGATAAAGTAAGTATTTGGCTGGCATTTATATAAGTAGCCTAACAAAAGCCGTTTTCTTGTTTAAGGAGTATAAAACGTTTTTAAAAGGCTACAGATATAACTGGCTTTCTAATCTCATGGATGTACATCATTTTAAACAGTTCTGTAGTACAATTCATTTATTTATATGCAAAACCTAATGTTTCTCAATTTTTAAAGTGAGAAACATTAGGGAGTGCAAATTTAAAGACTATATAAACTGCTTAAAAACATGTCTGTAATTTGTGCACACAAAACTAGACACAATTCAATTGTCAGAATGCAACTGAGGGTGCAGAGAAAATATTCAGACATAAAAAGTACTATTTATTCTGAAGCTTAGAAGAATTGTGCTAGGAACTGTGCCCAACCACACAGATAATAGCAACTATCATTCCATATAAAATAAGTCAAAAGAATGCACTAATCTTTCTTTTAGCCCTTTAATCCTACACATATTTTCTAACCCTTTAAGGGATCAATTGTATTGTGAAAGGAGAAAAATGAAGCTACTTCCTGCGTGACTCTAGCAGATGTGTGCCAGTCTTATTTAACAGCATTGTTTATTTCAGCGTCTGCTTTTATGTGCCGCATGGATGATGAACGATGACTCAGCGAGTGACCGCAAAAAAAACAACAACATTCACTTCTTTTTACCTGACTAACAGATTACACATACTAGCAGTAAAAATTACATGACATCACAAAATAAAAGAGTTGAATTCACTTCATGAGAGCAGTAGAAAAGATTTTTGTGAAGCTGTCATCAAACAGAATGGGGTCACAGATTTTCTCCTTCGGTTAGCAGAGGACATGCTGTCTAAGACTGCAGTATTTGTAATTGAACTAGCTCAAATAAACAGTGTTGGACTAGCACTGAACAGATAAATTATTGGACTAGGTCATTGGTTTGTCTCCTGCCATGAGCATGTACTGACCAATTGCAAACAGTCCTTCATTTTAAATAGTGTATGTTTTGTCTATATGTGGAATATATGCTTTATATATGCATTAGAGAGGAAAGGGGGATTCTTAATAGAAATCAGGCAAGAATGATTCATCTGTGTTTTAGGTCAGCTCTTACGCCATGTCTCATTCAGTTCAAAGCAGCATGGGTGCTTTGTGTGGAAGGGTAAATGTGAGTGGATTTGAGGTAGGGCCAAACACGTGGACAAAAACACTTGTGTTGACCCTCAGCCGTGACCCTCAAACTGCCAGCAGGCTGGGAGACAGTACAGGCAGGAATATAAGGAGATGGCTATTCTTTCACTATGTCACTACTAAGACAGTTCTTTCACTATTTGACTGGGAGAAAGTCTCTTCAGCCATCAGTGTTATTTCACAATGGCTAAGACACTGTTCCAAATGGGTAAAACACTGCTTCATATCTTTAGCACAATGGCTACCTCACTAGGACAAACATTTTCCTAATGTTTTACATCATTTCCAATTTACTTTCAGCGGGTTTAAACAATTCGCTGCATGCTATACATCTGCTCAATCTAAGAGAATATGGAAATCCACTTAGAGTAAATTAAAACAAATGGGGGGCTGGGTAATGATTTCATGAGCGATTTACCATATTAGGATTTGTAATACTTTACAAAAACAAAAAAAAAACAGATCTTGCTGTACACATCAATCACATAGCAAATTTGTTCAAAAAGCTAAACCTCTCAGGGACACTGTTTCCAGTCACTGTTTGTGATTTAAAAATACTTTTAAAAGATAAAAATGGTGCAGATATTAACTCACCCAGCAACACAGTCCTTCAAACACATCCTCTTAACCCTAAATGAATTAAACCCTCATTAAATATGCATCTCATTGTTAATCATGTGAATGTTAAGGGCATTAGATATCAATTTGCAAAATGACTTCAAAAATCTCTTTATAGAAATAGTCCTTTGAAAAGGTCTTATAAAACTATAATTAATCAAACGGCTGTTTGACATGGATTCTAATGAAAGAGGGTGGTGTGAAAAATTAAGAAAATCTCCAACACAATGGTGCTAGCATAATTACCAAATGTACATACATCATGTACATTCTAACTCAACAAAAATCTGTAATTTGAGTTGATTTCTGATAAAAACACTCTTGTTAAAAATTACTGTTAAATGCTAAACTATTTTTATGTTCTGGTAGACACCCAGCCGAGCAGCCGAATAAGATTTGATTATGGCGCGATATGGGTAAATTAATATTTCCTCTGTTAATACAGTACAGACAATACAGTTATTTAACAACTATTTAAATTGTGATACCAAGAACAATCTTTTACAGTTAAAATATAATTTCAGAATAAAAAAGTGGAAATGCAGAAGTTTTTTTTTCTTTTGTAAAAATGAATTGTTTACCAGAAATTCGAGAAAATATGTTAAAATGGAATAGTTTCATTTTACTATATAAACTTGCATAGATTAGACAGAAACACTCAAGGCTAAAAATCTACAAGTCATTTTCCCCAAATGTGAGGCCACATTAAAGTACTGAGTACAGTGTGACATTTTAAGTTGGTAGCTTATGGAATAAGATTTTGGCCAGAGGCAGGAATTTCTCACTGTACGGATCAGAAAAAGGCAATGTAGTGAGAACTTTACACGTCTTGTATCAAGAAGAATGTGAAAGCTTTATGAGACACCTCATTTTCATATTTTCATTTTCTTTCATCCTTTTGCAAAACTTGATTGAACCATGCATTTATTTGAAGATATATGAATCAGCTGAGCTTCTGCACACGCATATATTGTAATATAGAGTGTGGAGCACAATTTGTACTTCATATACATCCAGTCTCTCCATAATCTAAACCGAATTAAGGTATTGTGAATGTGGTCTCTTTTCATTTCAAAACAATACTGCAAACCAAACAAGCCCGGAAAAACTTAAGATTTACTAGGCCATAGGCAATCTGCCAATCCATTATCTGTCTGCTCTACAAAAGCAGTGAACCCGAGATGCTTATCTTTACATGTGACCTACATCCTGTCTAGCAGCCGCCTGTCAGCTTGGCCTCATCGCCCCAGACTGCTGCTGAGCGCTTCCCAACACTCATACAGCCATTTCATGCCCATTCTAGCCATTAAAACAAAAACAAAATCTTACACATAATCTGTTTACACAAAAAATATTACGTATGTTAGCATAACACCTGTCTTTATTGCCTACCACTCCTAAATACGCCCTCCCCGTTCAGGCTGGATTTCACACTGGTGTTTTGGAATTGTAATTATCATCACTGTCACATTAACTTGACAGATGTCTTAATTTTTCTGACACTGCTTGCTTAAACGGTGACAGTTACTAAAAAAAACTCTCAGCAAAAACAAATGTCAGTGCGTTTATTCTGCCTGAACATTTAGTTTGCGTGAACAGGAAGTCGTAAATGCTATTTTTCACAGCTGAGGTGTGGCCCTGTCCCTCCACCCCTGCAGTGCTCAGCACTGTGTGAAATCGCATACCGGGCTGCAGCCGGCCCCGGAGGGCCACAAGACTCGTACCTTTGTTCATGTCAATCAGCTGTTTCTTCTTCTGCTGTCTTTCTAGCTTTTCACGCTCAGCCTTCTCCTTTGCTAGCTTGGCTCTCTTGATCTTCTCCTCCATCTCCCTCTTCTTGTGGTTCTCCCTCACAGCATCCTGATGTGACAGAGAAAATGACAGAGAGAGAGAAATCAAAGGGTGGATGTGATTTACTAGCATGAATTCACAATTCATAGCACTCCATTATACATAAGTACCACAACATACAATTCAAAGGTACATCATTTACTTGACTGTTTGTTTAAGCAAAAAGGACAGTTTGTGCTATACTATGAGATGTCACGGTATTAAGTAACGTCTCAAGGGTTTAAAATAAAACATTAAGAACATAATGTTTGATTTAAATGTTATACAAGGGCACAGTATTGATACATCACCACTCTTTTACTAGAATATATAGTACCATCATGTAAACTGTAATAGAAATGTTGCTATGCAACAAATAATGTATGTTTAAGAGCTGCTTTATAAAAGCATTATCACACCTGCAAGATTGACTAAATATCAGACCATTATTGTGTTGTTTTGCATGGCAAATCTTTCCTTGCTTATTTACTGAAGGGGACAGAGCTGCAGTCTTTCTACTTACAGTGAGTGAAACAAGAGGAAGCAGACAGAGATTGTTTAATTGATCAACAAGATGGCTCCTGATACTGCTGTTAAGTCCCTGTTGAGTTACAATTTCCATAAGCATTAACATGGTGCCAGATAACATATATCTGCACTGACTGTGTGCCAGGACATTACACTCAAAGCTCACCTCACACCCTTACTTCCTAATGATGCGCATTAGGTGTGTTATTCATGCTTCATCTACTGTATGTACTTTAGTCATTCACGTCTACCACAGCAAATGTGAACTTTAATTTAATCCACATTCATTAATTTTCACTCTGATTCTTAAATGGACATGCCTCCAATGCTCTGAAAAACAGAGCTACTTGTTGGTAAATACAAGACTGTGGTGTTGTGCACTTATTTCATAAATACAACCAGCTACACTTTTAGTTAAAGGCATCAAACCACTGAGTGGGACTGTGGCCTGTATACTGAGATGCAGAGATATCAGTCTCCCATCTCTCTTCCTCTTTAAATGCCACAAAGATGTCAGGTGGTATGAGGAGGAAGAGAAAGCTGGACGGAGACAAGCAGAGGCCACAGAGATGAAGCGAAGGAGAGAGAATAAACCACTTCTACATAACCTTTCATGCACAGGAAAGGTCTCTTCACCCCAGGCCTGTAGCACTAACCTGACAGGCCTTCCCTTTAAAAAAAATGAGTGTTTTGTGTACGGGTACGTGTGTGCTTGTTCCTCCTTGGTGCAACATAATGAGTGTTGACAGTCCGGCCCTTTCTGGTTCGCTTAGGGTTTCTGACATACATGTCGTGTTCAGCGCTGACACACAAGGATTATAGGTACAGTGTGGAAGATGGAAAGTCTACAGTATAGGGAAATCTTACAGTATCCTTTAATAATGTGGCAATGGTAAGTATGGATTTGCAAATACGAGTAAGTGAAAGAGAGAGAAAAAGAGTGAGCGAGAGGCACCTGTTCCCAATTTGCATATTTCTGCAAAACAACTTTAAGTCAGCAATGAATAAACAGAGAACTTGTTAAAATATAAAGGTAATTGAGTCAGCGTACATATGGCTGTCCTTCAAAAAGTGAGAACAGGAAAGCTGCATTCATCTATTCATGTGAGTGTGTGACAACAAACATTAGCATAAACAATTTTCCATGTTCTTGTGAATTCACATTTTCAAATAATGTATTATGAAGTCATTGGATTATGGGTCTACAAAAAATGACAGTTCAATCTCAGGCTTGTAAATGGAGATAGCATCAAACTCCTTGTCAAGCGTAAGATCCCTAATTGAAAAATCATTTGTTCAAAGCGACAAAAATAATTCCTGCCGGCAAAAGTTTTCTAAACAAACACACAAACCATTCCAACTGCAAACACGATTACACAACATAATTATCTCACCCTCATCAAACATGCAAAATCCTTAATTATCATGGCAACAAACATGTTTTCAACCCTTTCCTTGATCCCAATTAGCCTGGGGCTGTGTTTATGATTTTATCCATTTTCTTAATTGTGTTCTAGGTATTAGTAAGCCTTACATGAGATAAATAATGCCCAGAGGTTGTGCTTTTGAGTCATCGTCATGATGCAAACTGCCTGGAATTATCTACTACAAAGGCCAGAAATGAATTACCATAAAGACAGAAGCATGGCGATGAATTTGTGTTGTTTTAAATGTGCTCTGTGTACGGTAACACAATTCACAGACTTACTGTACGAGAATCAAACACACAAATAACAGCTTGATCTTTTTCTCTTATTGACAAGCGAAAGAGCCTTTCATCAGAGACGTTTAATCTCACGCAAATGTGTTTCTTGTGGCCACAGTGCCTCTTACTGTTGCAGAATCACATCTCATCTGAGCTGCTCTGCCAAAGAGAGCTGATATCT
Source organism: Yasuhikotakia modesta (assembly GCA_036877545.1). Lineage (NCBI taxonomy): Eukaryota > Metazoa > Chordata > Actinopteri > Cypriniformes > Botiidae > Yasuhikotakia > Yasuhikotakia modesta. The sequence goes on from JBAJNP010001217.1 coordinate 27,858, forward strand.
CACTGTTGCAGATATGCTCTGTGAAAATTAAAGGTAAAGATTACTTTCAAAAACAGTGACATAAACAGGAAGGATTGATATCCACAGGAAGTCCCGTGATTGTCAGCAGTGGCCACTAATCAATACATTAAAGCAAATTAGGTTGGCTAATTGTGTTTACACACTAAATAATCTGAAGTCATTAGGAAAGCTGATTACAGGGGAAAAGTCTTCTTTAAAACTCTTTGCTTAATTAGAGTATTCAGAAAGGGTTATTTAAAAGCAGAGAGATAGAGCTCTATCTGTATGTCTTTAAAAGGACGAGTTGCGCTTAACGTCCAGATCTTATAAAAAAAGTAAAGAATGTTGCTATTTATAATGCAGCAGTCTTTTTAGGATATATTTTGTATATATTTTGATATATATACACTGCAAATTTGTGTATCCTTTATTAAAACACTTCACACATACAAGTGCAAAACACTTCACACATATATCGGTCTTGAGTGGAGAAAATGTGGGAGGGATTTCAACTGGATAAAATACTGACTTCAGATCGATCTGTTAATATGAAAGATGATAAACAAACCAATTAATTTTAACAGCAATCAGCACAGTGTCCTCACCTGGTAAATGTGCTCTGGTGCAGCTGCCAATGTGATCTTTAGATTGCGGATAGCCTGCTGGGTTTTGCTTTAGCAGTGATGTTTGTGCTACTCTATGAGAGGGATTGCGGCTGAATTAAATTTGCCAATATGGACTCCATCTACCCTAGGTGTGCTTATGCATGTTGGCAAGTGCAGGATAGGATGGTGTCCTTCCAGGCAGCCACCGAGGACTAGATGTCTTTGTTAATATATTTGCAGGGTACATGTGTTGCGGAGTGACACTAAGGAAACATGCTCCAGCTCCAATGGTTTGCCCAGCCACAGTATAGAATACCTAACAAATCCTGGGCTCCACACACCTCTTTCTCAGCTACAAGCTCCATAATTCATCCTGTTTTTTGGTAGAACAAACTAACCTATATCACACACACACACGGCCTATTTGGTCAAAACAATATTCAAAGTAACCAAACCAGATTTGATAATATTGGATGATTATTTTTAACTTCTGGATTAAATTCCACCCATTAGTTTTTCCAGCAGACTGTAAAAGGCCAAATTGTCAAGAAAAAAAGTGGCTGATGTTGTGTGTGTTGCTTCAAATATTAATCTAATCTAGAGGGACTAAACTCACTGGATTTAACTGCTTTTTTGGTGTTGATCTGATGGCTGTGTGGAGGAAATGACATCACATTACATCACAACCTCCATTACTAACGTCACCATTCTCAGCCAATATAACTGTGTGTTTATAAGATAAAGTTATGGCCCTTGATGCACAACTGCAAGCACCCATATGAGAAGAGAGTAAATATGCTTGCACAACATACGCACTTGTGTGCTCCATTGATTTGCTTAGTCATGTTTGTCATACACCATCACAGTGACTCAACCTCTGCTGACTCTATTGGTCTAATCAGTAGCTCACTTAATTACCAAGTGAGACTGTTAGTTCATCTCCATCTGCTGTGCTTTGATAAGTCATTAATATACTGATGCTCATCCACAGCCTCTAGTCAAAATTACACACTGAAGACACTCTTTCTCTCTGCAGCCCAAATCTGTCTAGAAATGTCATGTGCTAAAATTAAATTTCAGTTCTGTTGACCCTGAAAAGAAATATAGTTAATTAATTCCCTTATCTGTGTGTGGGGTTGTGTGTGCGCTTCATGAGAACTGCCAGGCAGTGTTTTTTTTTTTTGGTCCACCCAAATGGATGTCACACAGACAATATAACAGTGTAAATTTGAGCCATTTGTGTAGAACAGAAATTTCCCAAAAATACAGTATGGATGAAATGTGTGTTATGATATATACATTCATTTGAATTAAAGCTCTATAATAACTCTATAAAACTCTATAATAAATATAAAAATTATTTCAGAACTTAAATATAATCAATTTGTTAGAGCTTGGGACTACAGTCTTCCAGATGTGAGGTTATAGGGCAGTTTCTAGTGACAAGAACATTTGAGATTTCACAATAGGTGGATCTACTCAAAGCAATAATGCTTGGTTAGGAAACAGTGTAACACATTCGTAACCCACATACACCAAAACAGTTCTTAGGAATCTTAGGTTAGGTACACTGTGTGAAAACAAGACATAAATAAACCAACAAAGGAAATATTATGTCCATATACGAGCAAGAATATATGCCGGTAAAGTATATCCAGAGTTCTGCTGAACAACCATCTAAGTTTGTGTTCTGCTCTTTTAAGCAATAAAGTCTATATCAGTCTACAACTTATTTTTAAAGTTAAATTTGCTATTTGCTTAAGCGAATCATTTATTTCCAAAGATGTCCCTTTTACAGGCGTTCAACGCTGCGTCCTGGGGGGAGAGCTGTGTCGTGTTGCTAGACTTTGATCAGGGGGAATTAGGGGACAGAAAAAGGAGGAGGTGTGAGAGGAGCTTCAGACAAGGAGACCTTGCCATTCACAGTAATGGGTTTTGAAGACTTTGAGCATACCTTCTGGACATCATGTCATCACATCACTTTTCTGCTGGGAGGAAGCTCTGACATAGGCAGAAGCAGGGGAAGTGAAGAGACACTTAAACATAAGTTTAAAAGATTTTTAAACTTCAGAAACCTCTTCTGTTCTGACCCCCTTCACTTGCCCAAATTGAACCTCCATTTTTTATCAAAATGACCTCAATTCCAGGATGCTCTGACTACAGTAAATTTATATTTTTCTTTGTAAAGAAAACCTTTTCCCTTGCAAAAATGTTCATTAAATGTTGTTCAGCCAATAAAAATGCAATGCAGGTACAGCACACAAAAGATTTTGTCTTGAAATTTTTCTCTTATATGAATAATTTAAAAAAATACATATTCCACTATTGTATACTATTGTATAAATATTGTATACTACTAATAGAAATATACTACATGTGATATGTAAACCTACATTTAAATGTTTTTTAATCCAATATAAAAATTCCAACATAAACTTAAATATATTATTTTTGTACTTGAAACGGCTTCTGATTGGATAAATCCCAATCCTATCAGCAATAACCCAGTCCTACCTGCTTAAACCTCAGGTAGTAATTTCTTGCAACAGGGAGGAGGTGTTGTCTTAATATCTGACACACTATACAGAAGCTAATGAAACTGAAAGTATAAGAAGCATCTTTTCTATCTGAAGACTTTCTGAAACAGATAGAAGACTTTTCTATCTGCTTGGGGGCCACATATTTTGTTATAAATTATACATTACATTCTCAGCATGCTCTATGTATGCTTTAATCCGTACTGTAAAACCATCCTTCCGTCTCCTCACTGAAGTGTCAAGAATTAAATTTGATAAAAAGCTAAATCATCACGTATACTTGACAAGGCTAACAGCGTTTGCTTTTTAAATAATACTTAAAATATATCTACTGAAAAAACTGTATATCTGTACAAAGAACAGAAAGTTGGAAAGAAGAGTTTTGCAAAGAAAGTTGAAAAGTAGAATTTCAAATGACAGAATGTGCAAAGCAATTCTACATTTAATCATACTGCCAAACAGCAACTCCGTACTGTCTAGCTGTGGAGGGGGCACTCAAAGTATTAGTAAAAAGTATTAACTGTACCTGCTCAAAAACTCCTGCTACGAAATATGTATACACAGTGAATTGAAAGAGAAAAAAACATTTAGAAAAAAAATCTATTCATCTGTAAGTAGTGCAGAGTGTATTGGAGAAAACTCTTGTGCTTTAGCGGGCCTATTGTACTCACCATGAAGAGGTTTCTGAAGTGAGCCAGGTCTCCGAAGAAGTCCTCAATGCTGACCGTGTGGGGGTCAAAGGCGAAGTAGCTCCCCAGGCTCTCGTATAGCTTCTGCATATTCTTGTGCATGGTGGAGAGCTTCTCATACTGCTCCCGGGAATGCTTGGAAAAGCTGTGGGACAAAAAGTGGTTAAGGAAGGACAAACAAGGTTGGTATCACCATAAGAACACAAGGGCTTGTATAACACAAGGGCTTGTACAGTGATGGATAAACACTGACGAACAAAGCCTTTAAAATCCCCTTCTCAATCCTTCAAAAAAGGGGTCACCTGCAGAAAATTGAGCAGAGCCATTGCTTCTCTGCAGAGGTCAAGCGAGACAAACAGAGCCATTCTATAACCTCTCCATTTAACTTTGGAATCATGGGAACACTGAGCTATTAGTGCTGGTGCAGGTGTGATAGAGTTCAAGTTCAAGTTCAATTTATTTATAGAGCGCTTTTCACAATGGTACATTGTCACAAAGCAGCTGTACAATCATAAGCAAAATAGCAATAGAAGAGAGCTACACAGTCTGGGGGGGGCTAACACAGATGCTGGAGGGAATAGCTTTTTGCAGTCACTAACAAAAGTGGGGTCAGAACATGTGGACCCCAAGCGTGAAATGTGGTGCATTATTTAAAGAGCAGATGAAGGCAGATTCTCTCTTTGAATAGCTATTGACAGCTCCTGCATTATCTCATGGCTCATGAGGCACATGTCGACCGTCCCCAGACTCATAAACTACAAGCACACATGTAGATAAACAAACAGTCAGCATGCATCAATAGAGCTTTACTTTATTTCTGCTGAATGACAATAAAGCAGCACAACATACATAGGAGGTGATTCAGCTACACGTATCCAGCCTCTGTTACCAGGTGACTGTTTCCTATATTCAAAGCAGTGTGGATGGTCTGAATTTGGCCTTTTGAAGGAACACAGAGAGTATATGAATCCATGGCTGGATTCATTTTTATTAACACTATTCATATCAGTCACTCAGACACGAGTCAGATTGTTTAACAGACATTAAAGGATGTGAAGGACCGATTATGCAGTGCATTGGAAAACTTTTTACAATTGCATGTATGCATCTAAGAGGCCATGAACCTGTCTTACCTGTGCCACCCATTATTCTGCTACAACCTACACAAACATTCTACTATCAAAGTCCCAGGCATTTACTGTAGGAGTCTTAAAGCCTGAACAGAACCCTTGTTTGAGACTGAATACCTGCAATAATGTCTGAATTTGTTTTTATCTCTGTCCTTGGGGCTGACTTTTATAAGTTTGTTCGACAAGTGCAAAATTACTTCCAGTTTCTGTTAAAAGCAAAAAAAGGCAGCAATCCTAAAGAAGTTGTGCCAATTGTGCTCAGGTTAACCCTGCATGCTTTAATGTCTTTTGTTTTACCAGACTCTGTTTAAGATGATGGGTATGGAGCTTTTAAGTTTGATCTCGATTGGATAAGATACTGAAAACACTGCTGATGTTTGAGAGAAAGAGTTGGAGAATATGTGGGTGTGTTTGACAATAGCTCATCACAGTCATATGCAGTTCCACTGGACTGGGCCAAGCCCTCACCAGCTATTATTTTCACATCAAAGATTTGTCACATTGACAACAGCTGACATGCACGGTCCAATATCATCCCTGCATTCTCCTCCAAAAAGCAATTCCTTCAACTGTTTCTCTTGCTTTTTCTTTGCTTCAGTCTCTCTCTCTTGCTCTCTCCTTCTTTTACCTCTGTAAAAACTTTCAAAGTACAAACATCATGCGTTTTGTGTCACCTGTGTCACCTCGACTTCAAATGCTGGCTAGGAGAGAGAGCTTCCTGGATGAAACGCTATGTGCTTCCTTTTTTCTAAGCAAACTCTGTTGCTCTCTCTCTCTCTCTCTCTCTTTCTCTCCAGCTGTCCTCAAAGAAAAGAACAAACATAGTTTTTTTCCCAGAAATACCATATTTTACTGTACAGAAAGGCAAGCTTAGCCATCATGAAAAGATGGTCCTTTTTAGTCCTCTGTATGAATAAATAGTTATTGCTAGATTCTCGGGCAAGACAAGGTTTGAAAAATAGTGTAAAAACACCCTTAATCTTCATTATTTAGAAAAGTTTTTAAAATTAAATTCCAGAATTTCATGCATCACCCATTCAGTAGACGAAGAATGACTAAAATTCCTAAATACTGGGTGAAAAACAATTCTCCTACTTAGCAGCCAGAAAGTCAATTCCAAACCCTGACACCTGTGAAGCCTGCCATAAATTACCTTGTTTGTTTACCTGTGCACTTGTATGAGTGAATAAAATGGTGCATGGCTCCCTTAGGCAAGGCCAAAAGACCTCCTTAATAAATCTCCCCTAACCCACTTCCATTAATGTTTATTTAATGCTTTCCTGCGTGCCTCCTGGCTTTATGCTGGAAGGCAGATAGCAAGTAAGCTTTTAGTGAGAATTGACTTTATCTTCTCGCCTCAACACCACAGTCCCACAGCCAATCTACATACATCCTACCCAACAGCTGGATTCTAGTTGGGAACAGTAGGCAGTCACACTCTTGCCAGGACAGCAATCGGGGCCACCTTCTCTGGCTTTAGTGCCACGTCTAAGCCGAATGGGACAGGAAACAACCTTTTTGGTTGTTTATGGAACACTAATGGCTTGCTGTAGGGAGGTGGAAGAAAAGGAAAAGCATTTCCAAGGCAGGTGTGGCAGTTGTTGGTGTTGGAAAATGGCACAAACAGAGACTGCCTGGAGTGTTTGGCAATGTAGGGGACAAGGTTTAGTCAGGCTTATTGGACCAATGAAAGTGGAATGCTGTGTTCTCTGCATCATTTCTGATCTGTGAAGGTGAACACTTAAAAGTTCTATGTTTCTGCACTCTTTATTTTCCAATAATTCCTCACTGAAGTTATTGGATGGCACTTACTGTGTACTTGCATCATTCAAGACAACGACAATGAACTGTGACTCACTGAAATGCGGCTGAAGGACAAGGTGTTCAGTAGATTATGCAGAAGAAATAAAGAGACTGTGCATTAACATTCATCTCCACGAAAGAATACGAATGACAAATAATGACACTTCCTTCAGGCAAACATGAATAAAAATAATAGAAATCCATACCGCATCCATTCGAATAAGTCTTGTGTAGAGCCTGTAGGAAAAAGAAAATATTTGGGGAAAGAAAAGTTGGGTTGAAAAGGTGAAAATAATTTGAATTGTATCAAATTGAACTACACTGTTTTCTAACTTCTTTGAGGATTTCTGGATGAGATCCAAACTAATTAACACAACACCTTGGATGGGAATCAACACGCTGCCACCGTCAGGCTTTCCACCACACAAATTTCCAGCATGCCACTATCGCAGTCCTGTATACTCCCAAAAGCTGCCAATGTAGCCATGACTATCAGATAATATCTCTGCAGTCACTTCCATGTGTAATTACGTTGCATTGTGCAGCTGTACAAGCAATCAAGCGCCTGAACTCAATCAAAAACTTCGCTCAAACCTTGTTAGAGAGCAAGCTACTGATTAATGGTGTATTATTGACAGAAATTTGAGAGTAGTGTGCTGTGATTTGAACAGTAATGAGAACAGCCACGGCTGAAACAAATTTCTTCAAAAGGGGAAAAGTAGGTAATTGCTCAGGCAGTAATAAATCAGATGAGCGTTGGGGTTTTTGATGACTCATTTAGTGTCTGCAGAATATTTCAGTGTCACATGAAAAGGAAGATAACATATATGTATATATAGGTGTATTTATACAAGTTTTTTATTACAACACACACACACACACAAAGTCTGTTTCCATTAGAAAGAGTAATCTTTAAATATATATAGATGATAGATGAAAGCTATATCTATCTATATCTATAAATATATATATAAAATGGTTGGTCACAATTCAGACACAAATCAACTGCCATGTTTCTATTGGAATTATTTTATAGAAAAAAAAACAGAAAGGACCCCAATGTAAGGCAAAGTGGTTGTACATTATCCCGCTTACTGCAGGGCTAATCCTAAAGTTGTGACTTATAGCACAGTAGCACAAGCAGAACTTAAGTGCAGGTTGGCAGATGTGCTTCAGCTGGCCCATGCAAACAGAAACAAAACAAATGGAAATCAGGTGTTTTAACATGCAAACCTTCATTGACTCTCAGACTCTCACTTATTCTCTTATCAGTGAGTGAAGCTGGCAGCTAAGAGCGAATACTGAATGCAGATAAGATGTGTTGCATCAGCACCACATCTCTCCTGCAGGCTGTGTGTTCTACACACTCGCATTAACCCACAGTGCTGGGGGTCTAATTTCACCTCCACATACCACATACAAGCTAGTAATTAAAGTCTCGGCCTTTGGCAATAACCAGGATGCAATGTGTCGATGGCAACATCGAGGTGGCAGAAAAACGAATTCCTTCCCTCCACAGTGAGGTCGGGACCCCTCATCACATCGTGCTCTGTGTCATAACAGCAGAAGGGCCTTCTCTTTCTCTTCATTTGAAAAATTAAAAGTGGGATTCACAGTCAATTTCACTGTCAATTTATTCTGCATCCCTGCAAATGAAATATTTATGGCTCTGGGGGATGGGCCTCTGATGTCTCTCACACCAGCATCTAGCTGCATTCAAAAAAGAGCTCGGACAGCTGTCCAAACTTTCATCCAAACAGGGGCACCTCTTCTGGATGAAGCAAACAGTGTGTACTATGAGACACAATTAAAAACAGAAGAAATAAGAGGTGAAAAATTGTGCATGTCTTGGAAATAACATAGCATGTGTTGATTAGCTACACTAACACAGTACAGTGTGTGCATGTTACAATGTTCTACTGAAAGCCTTCTTTTATATCTGTACTCTGTTGACCTTATCCTGCCACTAACAGATGTATTTTGTCTCACACATTCTCCAAAGAGTTCACACGGTCTGTTTTTTACATCAGCACCCCATCAAACTCTGAATCGTCTCATTAGATCAGAAATGTTTTGCTGCTTTGAAAGATGAGCAAATATATTATGGCTGAAAGGTTTAAAGGGTCATATAGCAAATGTTACATTTAGGCATTTAGCAGATGCTTTTGTCGAAAGCGACTTACATGTTATTCATAAGTCAACATCACTGCCCTACTGTGCACAGTCTGATGTGAATTAGTGCTGCGTTGTACATACTAATGCAGGCCTGTAATGGGTGCCATTAACACAGATCAGTTGTATAACTGTTAGCTGGGCACCTGATCATATCCCTCAGGCAGGCTGATGGTGATGCTATAGGTACTATCTCTCAGCATGCCTTCACCTGCTGGTAATTAAGTTTATCACTCCTAACAAACTGCTCTGTGATTACACGAATTACACAATTGGTTTCAGCGATTGCTATCGTGCAGCTGCTGAAATGAGAACAATTGCAGGCTTCTTCATTTTAATTGAAAACCACATTGGCGTATAGCAGGCAGCTCCGAGCAAGAGAGAAAGAGAGTAATAATATGAGGTATATCACCAAGAAAGGAGGAAAAAGCAGAGGAAGAGAAAATGTGTGGGTTTGAGCTTTTTAATGGTGGCAAAAGCTTATCTAGCTGGTTAAAAGCAATACTCTATAAGGGTATAACCCAGATTTTACCTTTCTAACAGTGATGGTGGATGAAATGAGCATGAGAGTGGCTCCCAGGAGGGTTGTTAATATATTTCCTGAGCATGCCTGTAATCAAGACTAGTAGGATTGTTCTGATGGGGTCCCTGCTGAGCTGGCTTTGAAGTACGCCTCCAGACGACTAAGTGTTTTAAATGTCAATAGAATTGGTGGTTTTCTTTATTTAGACATATAAAACTTCAGTATAAATAGCTGGTCTAAGCACTTAAATGCTTTTAGCTCCACACAAATTGGATCAATAGTGAGCAGTTTTGCCGCAAACTGAACTGTTGTCCTTTTTGTTTTCTGTTTTACCTTATTCCTTATCTTGTTGTTATTACTCTAATCGGAGTCTATTTGTTTATTTTGAGAAATCAATTCTGACACTCTCAAATGAACAACTATTTAGATTAGCTGAACAACTCATTCACAGGATGTTTGCCGATTACTTCATGTGCACATAAACAGAGAAAGAAAGAAAGTGAGAGACAGAGAGAGAGAGAGAGAGAGAGAGAGAGAGAGAGAGAGAGAAAGAGACAGAGAGAGATAGAATGAGTGAGAGGGGTTGGTAGAAGCTATGTGAAGTATTGATCAATCTCTTCCTGTTAAACCAGTAGGGTTCTGTGACAACCAATGGCTCCATTCAATATATCCTTATCACAGCCTTTGGCCTAACAGCAGGTCGCAACAATGCTGAGGAAACATTTCAATTCCCTAAGCCAGTGAATTCCATTAAAAGACCATGATCCCATTTTTGGGCTGTAGCAATTCCAGCTTAATGAAGTGTCCAGAGAAGAAGAAATCTAATGAAGTACCAACAGCACCTGTGCAGAGCTACAGTAGATGGACCATGAACTTACTGTGGTTCGTGAAAGACCAATACATCAGCCAGAACTAATAATCCTGATAAACAGTAGCAGTTCTTTGCCCCAGGTCACTTTCCAATAAAATAATGTTTTCTGTGTGTGTGTTTATAATAATCACTTAATCCTCTTATTTTCTATCATTTAATTACACAATATGTACTGTAAAGGCCATTCTACTCTCTAAATATCAGTCACAAAAAAAAACAATGCTGGTGCATCACTACTAATAGTGTGGAAAGTTCAGTAAGAAAACTCCTCACAATAACAGCAATATGCTTTATACACCAATACACCAGAACAGATGTTACATTTAAAACATACAGTGTGAATAAAGGTTTTTGCAATCTACAAAAGCTCATGTTCACAGCTGGTTCATTGAGTAATAATCAGCAAATTTAAGTATGGAGCACTGCATGCACCCTGCTGGTTATAAGAGGGGAATTTTTCTTGTGTGCAGACTCTCTGATTAGATTAAGCGCAGACATAATACAAATGAAAATCATATTTACGGTACAGTATCATACATCTACTGCAGCCCTGTGTCAAGTCTGGGGGAAAGACAAGCATGCTGAAATAATGGAACAGTCTCCAGTGAAGACAAGACGACACAGCCACTATTTTTAGCAAATTAATTTAAGGCTCTGAATAATTAACTGATAATTATCTGGCAATCAAGTATAAGACAAAATGATCTCTCAGAGTTTCTCCAGCGAAAGCTGAGGAGCTTTACAGGGGATGTTGAACTGACAATGAGAATGAGACACGTATCCTAGTGGATTTGCGAATCATTAATGTCTAAGGAGTGACAGGAAACTGGTGCCCACATAGTGTTTGTTTGTGACATAAGAGGGGGATTCTGTTTCCTCCAGGCCGGGCTGAATAGAAACACACTGCAGCTAACGCTCCTTCACGTAAACGAATGAGTGACTGTCTGGCTGAGACATTTGAAAAACTGACAGTTACATAAAATGTTTCAGAGTGCTGTTATATTCTGAACAGTTATGGCCATGATGGAAATGAGAAAAAAAGTGCTGCTTTGATTCTTCTATTCAATACAAAACAAAAAAAGCAACCTGAAATAACCTGGTTCCTCAAGGCCGAAACATTTTTAGTCTAGAGTTTACATCCTTTGTTATAAGCTTTAAATTTCAGATTACATGCTTGCTAGATGCCAATAGCCTTGCCCATTTTTAACTGGGTCTATGTGAGCGAGTTGTGAGAAAGAAAAGGTAAAAACAGCTTAACACAAAGTTGAGATATGTGAGGATATAATGCTGCTTTTATATGTCAAGGCTGAAGCTCTCTATTAAACTAAGAATGAAAGAAACTCTACCTTATTGCTCATAAGGGTCCAAGGGCTTGTTGACAATTTGACATCTTGCATACTGAGTACAAAATAGCACCTGAAACTTCTATAAGACTTTTTTTTCAGTTTAAATGACAAGTCTGTGAACCTTTAAAACTAAATGAATAGTCTTGTGAACCTGGCATTCTCACAAGTCAAACTAAACATTTGTTATTGAACTAAAAATACTAAAAGTTATTGAAGTGTTTTTCATTACATAAAGCAATTTTAAAACCACTTTAAGAAAACAAGAAATTACCAAGCTATTTCACAATTTCACAAAGTAAATAAATAAATAATGAATACATAAAACTAGAGATACAAAATAGCATGATCCATGGATCTTTATGCCTAAAGTATTGTCGCTTTACACCAACTGGCTGGTCACTGACAGCTCATCGATTGCCCATGGCTATATGTTTGTGCTTAAACTTCAATATCAGAGTGTCCTACCAGTTTCCCATAATTCCCTTCAGCTTCTTCCAGCTTTCCCTCCACCTGCCTGTTTATGTCTGTCTGACTCCCTCCATCTTTCTTCTCTCCTACCCCTCCTCTCAATCTCTCTTAGAACATTGTTTCACCAGCATATTCATGTAGAACCATCTGTCAAGATAACTGTATCAACCTGTCAATCCGTCTATCTCACTGTCATTTTATTTCTCTCCTCCTCTGTTTTTAGTCCAGTACTGTGAAGGCTGGTATCCAATTTCAAAACACTGTACCTCCTCAGTGCCAGTGAGCTGCAGAGAGACACGAGTACAAATGGAAATGTGGATTGTGCCCAGACATCATCCCTCTGACAGCTGCTTTCAATATCAAAAATGAGTCTTTCACAAGCCACGTAGTTTACACACAAACAACAACAACAACACAAAAAAACAAGACGAGGAAAAAAAGTGTTTTTTGGTGGTGAAAATGGTAAGGATGATGGATATGTTACTGGCTGGACACAGTTGACTATTGTGTCCTTTACAATAACGAAACATCTTGGGAAGCTCAATTACTTTGGCTCTTGTGGTGTGTGTGGTGAGAAGGTAGGCTGACAGGCTACCTGCTTCCCACTGTGCAACCTTTTATGAAATCAATGCTGCAGCTAAATGTGGCGCCCCTCTTAACTGTTAAGCCCCCAATGCACCGGGAGAAGAAAAACACACACAAACAGATAAATTCAACCACTTATGATAACTTATGTGTCTTCTAGTGTCGACTGACAGTGGGGTATTGGCTATTTAGAAATGAAACCAAGGGCTTCTCTAGTGTTTTGGGGCTAACGAATCAACACTCATTACACTCATTCAGAGTGTTGTGGAGCAGCTAACCCTTTCTCTGACAAAGCAACTTCTCAGTGGTGAAAAGGTTCAACACAACCTTGACATGTTCAGTGTCGGCACTTTGATTAAGGTCAGGGAAAAGGAGCCAAAAAAATCCATAAATATATCATCAAGACTCTGGCAGGAGAGCGTACAGACGAGCCTGATGTCTGCCCAGTAAACAGACATTTGAAAAGTCCTGTCTTCAACCTGCACAAAAGAACACTCACATCTATTCTTCAAACACATATCTGAGAGATGTTTCAAGCACTTTCAAAGAATCGAAAATGATAGCAGTAGTCCACAAACAGCCAGACTTTCAATGCATTTATTTATATAACTACCAGAGGTCCACACACTGCCGTGGTTTTCAACAGAGGAGACACAAAAAGATATGAAAGCTGACACATTTTGTCCAGAGAGATCATTGAGAATAAGTGAGATTGATTGGATGAACAGACTGAAGCTACTCTGGGTTGTTTACACAGGCAGAATCGTTCCAGATGCCACCAGCACGAAAGCTGCATTAATCTAAATGGATCTGCGCACCTTCAGCAGGTGCTGCTGACATGAATGAGTTGTAGGAGGAAAATAAGTGCAGCTTTGACACAGAACTCCATTTCCATTTGGAGGCGGCCATTTTGTGCACTGGGTGACATTCATTTGCACAATGAAAGATCTTAGAGTCTCACCAGCTTCTCTCATTAACATTAAACGCTGCAATTCAGAGCCAAAGCGCATTAACCCACTTACTTTTCTAATTACCTTTCGTCTACTTTTTATTATCTGCTTTCCATCCAACCTGAGAGAGCTTTACTTAGAGAAGCCTTAAAGATGCCTAATGTTTTGCTGAAAAGGAGGTATTTATGAGTAAACTCTTCTGCAGATGTTTGAGGGGCTGAATGGATTGATTTCAATGTTTTAGCAAAGAGGCAATTCAGTAATGAATCACTGAGAGGTTCAGTGGCTTCGATACAAAACAAGTATTCATAAACAGATGTGATGCAGACCTGTATCTAGAGGGCAATTAGGTGCTCATTTCATTCATAATAGGACCTAGGCCTCTATTCTGAATGCTTTGATGAAACAGAAAAGTAAATATAATTGGGGCACACATGGCAAAGTACTTCTTTTAATTTTTTTTCTTTCCCTTCTAAATTTTTACTAGATGTTATAAAAGATAAGCGCGTTATGCAACAAAATGGATTTGTCTTGCCCTGGAGTTGAGCTGCAGAAACATCTAAACGCTTAAAATCCCACACCAGAAGAGCAAGAGTTTTCCTCATTTTTGTATATATTTTATATAACAGTTTAAGCTTTAGCAGGCCTGTGTGAATGCCAAAGCAGTTGTTCATTATGCCTCCGTTATTTATTATGGCAAACTAAGAGGGGATACGAGTTGAGGAAAAAGCTTTGCTCTGTGGCTAATTGTAATTAGGTGCTTAATTGTCTATATCACATGCATTCTCCTCGTTGTGAGTGGTAAACATGCAAAGGAAACTGCCGCTTTCCACGAATAAACCAGCCAGAGCAAGACTGCAGTTTAACACCCTCTCGGTTGACAGTAATTACACAAAACATTCTGCTTACATCTGAACGCATTTTTCAAACAACAATAGCACCAACTGAAAATTACAAGCGGATAAATAAATAAATAAATTAGGCCAGAAATAAACCAGAACATATTTGCATGTAGTTCTCACATCTTGGTAATGAACAGAAATAGGTTTGACGAGCTCTAAACCTAACTTATTCAAACGATAATGAAAGTGCATTAATAAAAGAAAGCTCAGAAAAAAATGACTACCAAGCACTTTGGCAAAGTCGTGAAATGCCACTGTCATGTCATGGTGATAAAAACCTGTAAAAAGTATCACCATATAAGTACATTCAGTAAATAATATATGCCTAAGCAATAGTACACTTTAATTATCACTTTATGTTGCACTGTGAGATAAAGTAGATTTAAAAAGCTTATTAAAATTCTTTAGATAATCAATCAATAAATAAATAATTAAAGGCCCTTTCTACTTAAATGTATATATTTAAAGTTTATATAAACTTTTGGATGTTAGTTTAAATGGCATAATTATCCTATAAATATACATTAATTTCACCTTTAATTAGATTTCTGGCATGCTGGAACGCCAGAGAACCGTAGACTAGAAACGATCCCGCAAGGATGTAATAGTGCCTCATCAGCCGGTATCTGCGCACACATGTGAAGGCCTGCTTGATTAGCTCATATATATCTTCACCAGGAGGGTCGTAAGCTAGACCCCACACTGCCACGAGAGATAAGCCATAACTACTGTTTTATGTCTGCTCTTCAATTTTCAAAATCCAATTAAAAAAAGGAGGGGCGGACTGGGATCCTCAAACGATCACATGCCCCAATGTGAGGTCTATATTTGGAACAATCATTTGAAATTAGTACAGACAACGATTGGAAGCGTTATCAAAATAACACTGACCGAGAACCTTGCTAGTGTTTTAATTCTTTGCATTTCTTATTCGTATGCAAATTGTGCTTCTTACCATTGTCTCTTTTATCGTTAGCTAGCAAAGCAGAGCGTGAGTTATAATTGCTACAACGTTTCATGAGGTAAATTTGGAAAATGAAAGTAAATTGTTGGAATCCCTAGAGAACAGCAGCTGAACCTGTGGCACGGTGGCAGATGAAAGCGTTCCTAAGAGATTGTTCTCTCTGCTTACTCTAAAGAGTTAACAATTCACTTTAAAACTTAGTCAAAGTGAATAAAGTAATTAGAGGAAGAGAAAATCTCATCTCTTTACAACCCCTCTGTCTCGATGAAAAGCGAGGCACAAGGCAGATATGGAGTTAAAGCAAATCTCTGAGATACTTTTTGTGCAAATTGTAACTTAGAACTGACAAGAATCTTCCTGTGATCTTTACAAACTGCTGTGAGTGGCAAGTTCATGGCAGGCATCACATGGTCTTTTATACTCTGAAGACTGAAGCGGTAAGATTATGTTTGCTTATGCAACCCGAATTACTGCATTGTAGATTTCAGGCAAATTCACTCAAGCTATGAGAGAACAAATAAGGTAATAAGAATAAATCTCAGTATTCAGCAAAATCATTATGACGAACATTATGACGAACAAAGCTCTATTTATTTGTTTTAATCAAATTTAAATAAAAAAGCTATTTATGTAAGTTAAACAAATGGCTAAAGTCCTTAAGCATAAGACAACAAAGGCATCTGAACATCCCTACAAAAGAGAAAGAAGAGTGTATCGTATCAGCTAGTGCTGTAGATCTCTTCACTGATTTAAGATAAGCAGTGTAAGGATTATGTTATCAAAAAGCGGATCAGCTACTTGATAAGTGAAAAACCAGGAAAATATGTTAGTCTAATAGTGACACACAATTAAAGGACTGTTAGCGCTGTGTAAAAATCACGTTCCTGCACGCACACAGGTAAACACACACACACATATATATATATATATATATATATAAACAGCTTCTCTGTAGATCTAAGAAATCACACAAGCAATACTTGCTATACCACACAACATAACGCCCTGATTAGTTGCTACATGGAGAGCAGCTGGTGAACTGGATTCTAAAACCCGTCTGAGCAGGTCAGTTCTTCTCCCAGAGAGATGCACCGAACAGGGCAGAAACAGATGCTCAACCTGTACACAAGCTCACGTAATTTATAATTGTAGATGTGACATAAAAAAGAACAAGAAAGAAAAAAATAGCAAAACACTTTGTTGTGTGTGAGAGGCAAATAGGCTCTGACAGTGCAGCATGTGTGGCAATTACAACACGGAGGTAGATGAGACCTGAAAGAGAGAGAGCAGGAATATTTCCTATAGCGGCGTGGCCTTCACAAAACTGCAGTTAGAGAGTCTGTCTTCTGTTATTACTGTGTCTCTGGAGTCAATCTTTCCTGTCTTTAAGAAACAAACTCTGTATCCAACTATTTAATAGTATGAACAAAGAATGTACAAAAGCATAAATCTCACCACGTCAAGGCCGGGTCATATTCCAATCCCCAAATAAACATCCCTAATAAATTACCATAAATTGAAACACAAATGTGAGACTGAGATCAAAGGGCAAAAGGACTGAAAACTAAGGATTACATTTTTGAACATCACATAGGTAATGTGCTCAAAAAGTGATCCTAATACACACACACACACACACACACCACATTTTAGGGTGAAATAAGACACAAGCAACAGTGTGTGTTGCTATGTCTTCTGATACAAGGACATTGCTGAAAAGTGAATGAACAGGAAATGAACAAGACATTTGACTCTGTATTATTAATAAAGGCAATCACAGCCCTGCTCACCCACACCTGAGCATTTTGCCATTACACGACCACAGGTGCACAGAAAAGCCCATTTAAAATACAGATCCACTATAATATTTAACAGATAACAGGTTGTAGACTGTAAACGATGTATGGAGAGTTAGATAGAGGGTGAGGGAGACTGAAATATAACAGGTGGAAGCTGTAGGTAAATTGCCACACTGACAGGGGAACAGGGGCAGGAATGGATGTATGCAGACACTCCAAAGGAGAGAAGGATAATCTGTCAGATGTTTAAGTGCATGGCTGGAATTAAAGATTAGTACAAGGAATCTGTGGGCTGAGGAGAAATGCATCGCCATTTTTTAAAATGGAACCTGTCTCTATGTATAGCCTCATGTTCTGTATTAAGAAAGCTACTTGCAGAATGTATTCCTATAACAATTACAGACAGAAACAGAAAAGAAATTAGTCAGTATGAAAGACACAATGGACACAAACAAAATTAAAATTTATGATTTTAACCTAATTGGGTAACAAAATACTGAACTAAGGGGCATTAGCAAACAAAGGATGGATAAAAGGAAGATACAAAGAATGACATTTTTTTTCTAATTTTTGTACTTTAATTTAAATTTGGCTTAACTATTTGATTTTTTTTATGCCACTGTGTGTATTTAGGGCGAACAGTTTAAGGGCCCATGCAGTGACCAATGACAATTGACCTTACACAGCTGGTTGACTTGAGGACACAAGAAACAAAGGCTGATGTTTATGTTAATAGAATACACAGTTACATCACCCACCCCTGTGTCACAGTACAAGCAATTACAGGAAAGGCTTTTAGAGCAGGAAACAACTAAAACGATTAAAGGCCAGATTTTAAACACCAACTAGAGAGCAATGGATTAGTCCCCTGAATCCAGTCTCACTGAACGTTAACTGAAATAAAAAAATGAAAGCATATTTTGGGGGAAAACATATGATGACACTAATATTAATAAATATACTCTACATTAATTTGAATTAGTTTAGGTACCCAGTATTTCATAGAATATGAAACCTTTACCACCCACCTAAATTAAACATGCAAAAAATGAAAAGTCATTTGATAACATAATACAATGCTATGTAATACTAGACTGCCATAAGAAATTTAATGCTGCTAAACATATTAAATAAAAATTGAACTTGGACAAGGTAACCTGAAATGGAACAGTTATCTATTGGAAAGGTGCAAAGACAACAAAATTGTAATTCAAACTACAAAACAAAACTCTTAAGATCACAAATCCCAACAATTATAATGCCAGGATGAAAAAGGTACCTTAAAAATATAAGATGTTTACTGGCATCTCAGTAACATGAAGAAGGTCAGATGGTGTCTGAGGAAAAACAGCCTCAAACTTGTCTTTCCACAAACAGTCAAAAGAGCAGCACCCCTGTGGGCATCACTCTCCTGTCTCTCCTTCATGCCAGTTGCATTTCACAGCCCTCTTCAGATCTGTACCAGCACCACACACACACTCTCTCACTGTCCCACATCACCTTGCTCTGAGATAAATGAGATCGTCTCTGTCCTCAATCATTTTAATCACTACATTGGATGATGCCTTGTTCACGGTTATCATTTTTTGCTGCCTCTTGGCAGCGCTCCCCGTGTCACCGTGTGACAGACACACTCCTGCAAACACTCATACGCACGTACGCAAGTGGTCAAGTTAGTGAGTCACAGCTAGCAGATGGCGTATGATTGGTGGAAAGATTCCTAATTTTCACTCTTCCGCCCTTTTAGAGGGGGCCCTGTTTGAAAATGTAGGTTCGGCATCTGCGTTCTGCTGCACAGGGGTGATACGCCGAGCGCTAACAGCTTCTCCAGCTCGATGATGCAAGCGCAGGCCAACAGTGCAGCCACCTGAGACGCTATGCCTGCACGCTCTCAATTAAATAAATGATTAATACAGGACAAAAGAGATTCTTTTGTTCCTCATTATCATTTAAAGGTTTGAGCAGAGTTTTGGGACGAATGTTTTTTGTGTATGTAAACATCAAAGCTGCACGTCATCTCAGAATGATCACTACTCAACAACCAATCAGCTGGAGGCTTGAAATTACACAGAGAAGAACTATTTTAAGTACTGCAGAAATCTATTGATATAAAAAGGACTTAGGATAGGATTTTTTCTAGATCACAAAAAAAAGAGTATTTGTATTTCTAAAATTGTGCACTGTTGTTGTTGTTGCAGACCAAAAACATCACAAGCTAGTTATGTAAATGTTTACAAATCTGTAATTCCTTAGCATACGTAATTAACAAAATATTATACAAAAAATGAATATGACATATACAATGGAAGTGATGTAGTTTTTATTGCATTGCACTACATGTGCCCACTGTAAACTGAATGCAAGAACCAGACACTGTCACACACTGATGAGTACAAGGGTGCAGAAATCTTTGATAACACATCAGAACCATCCAACAATTTTATTTCAACACTTTCCACTTTCTGTCTAGTAGTATCCCCCCTAGAAACAATCGCACAGATAGGCTACTAAATGGCCTACCTGTGTCCCAACCAATGATGAGGAAGGGAAGCAGAAATCCATGGGATCAATTTTAAGCCTTTATTACTAGAAGTCAATCCAAGGTCAGACTCAGTTCAGCCAGCTGGAGTGTGTCTGCCTTCTGAGCTCTGCTTAAATGACAAGGCTTAACACACTTGTGTAAATGTCATTTTCAATTCAAGGTGGCCTGCTGCGCTGAAATATCACCAGCCTGTATGAAATATGCGGGCATACAGTAAGCACATTACACAATGTACACATTACACATTATGGCTATAATTAAGGCCCTATTAACTGCTGTTATTGGATATTTGAGGAGATTAAACTGTTGTTTTGACAAATCTTCACCACTGTGGTGTTTACAATGCTCATAAAGAGTGAGATTAAATGTTTAGTGTTGCTACAGAACTCTATTATTGTTATGCTATTATAACTGCTGTTTAAGCAGTATACAATTGTGTGCAATCTTTCATGTACAAGCGTAAATGAGTCCTGCAGATCAGGCAATGTAACTGTTAGGCTACAGAATCAAGCCCACATGCAGTGAAGTGGACTGCAACGGCTAATTTAAGACAAGCTCTGTGATTGGACGAAGCCAACTGAGTGACAATAAAATAAAGCGGTTGACTGATCATAGCTATCTATAGAGCAGTAATCTAAAAGTAGTAATTTAATTCAAACAATCAGAACATCACATAGACTACATTCTGTTCATTTTTGTTTGCTTGCTTTAGTTATTTGCTAGTTTTACAAATAGTATGATTCATGCCAGTAGAACAATTTATTGCTTAGACTTTACCCATTTGTAGCTTTGAGACTAAACAAACTTTTACTTAAAATTTACTTATTTTTCTTTTAATATCAATATTTTTAGCAAGTGTTTTTCCATTGATACCTCAACAGAAAAGCATTAAATATATATAGATGTCATTGCTATGATAATTTGGAAACTGCCATTTCGATGTAAACTGGAGAGRCAATTATGGTCTAAATTTATACCTGTCATTTATCAGGTTTTTCATAAACCTCTATTTATAATCCTTAATTAGTATCCTTAATTATAATTAMTKAARSAWMYTWGCAMWGTTTYATTTTCATATGTACAGCTGTTTTGCAACAATGCAATGTGGTGAAAAGTGCACTATAAATAACACTGTATTTATTTGGACTGTTTTAGAAACTTAGCAAACCTGAGTGTAGTTTGACCTGCTGACACCTCTAGGGGAGACTAGGTGAAATGAATGAAGTCTCCCTGTTAGAAGAAAAAGTGAGAAGCCTAATCAAGTCTCAGTTTTCCATTCAATCTCCAATGTCTTGGATAAACAATTGCTATTAAAGAGATCTCACTTATGATTCTCCTGTCCTATGGAACTACATGGTGTCAACTGACAACCTCAAAAATGATGGACTGACTGAAACAATGACTGACCATTACAAGCACAGACATTTCAAAGAGTAGCGCCAAATGGAATATCTGAACAGCATAAAGACAGAGTGCAGTCACAGAATATTGAGCTCCACGGCATTCATTATTTCCTTCAGATTCTCAAAAATGTTTTGAGAGAGAGCACTCATGAGAATGCAGTTTGCATCAGGCTGTGTCTACAGGGTCTGCACTATAAATAGTATGCTAAACAGTGTGAAAGACGTCTGAGACATCCAAAGAAGTCAACTGTGCCAAACACTTGGGGAGGGCTGTGTGTGTTTCTTATTATGCTTGTGCTCTTCACTATGGGCAATTTGCTATATTCTAGCTTATTTTTAATGAGGCAAGAAAGCCTCACACATTCTTGGGTGTAAACACCTGATAAAAGAATTTAAAAATGCAAGAATATAATACAACACAAATGTTGACTTATTTTTGCTTTTGTCTATACAAAACAAACACCAACACTTTTCATTGCACAGGGTTGTCAATTTGAAAAGTTGTTTCCTGATTAATTTTGAAATAACGCCATAAAAATCTTGTGACATTCAAAGCTAAATGATGTGACATTCAAAGCTAAACGACTTTGAACTTGATGTATCATCCAAAACATGTCACTCATGAAATGAGGCATTAAAATAACAACATTGAAAATGTTGTAAATGTAAATGTAATGTTTTGGTCTGGCACAGACAAGTGATGTTATAATATAACTTGTATAACTTTTCTCAGCCTCTTATATATGTGATTGATTATGATTCATTTGAATAACCGGCATATCATTTAATTCATTTGATTAAAAGCCTAATTTTAATCAACTGAAAGTTTTGTAATGTCATTGTATCACCAGAAAAGCAACATGACTCAGTTTTTGGGTGATTTAAGGACATATTTGCAAGAGTATGTCTAGGAAAG
Organism: Yasuhikotakia modesta; assembly: GCA_036877545.1. Lineage (NCBI taxonomy): Eukaryota > Metazoa > Chordata > Actinopteri > Cypriniformes > Botiidae > Yasuhikotakia > Yasuhikotakia modesta. Next base: position 50,063 of record JBAJNP010001217.1, read on the forward strand.
ATGGTGTGTGTGTGTGTGTGCCTGGTGTCCAGAGACAGTATCACGCTGCTTCCCTGTGGAACTGTGTGCTGTTACAAGACACAACAGAACAACCTCACTGCTCCCTCCTGTGTGATTGATGAGGCTAATTTTGTCAATTAATGAAGAAACCCCTGTTGATTAACACAGATTGCAGTTAGTGCCCCAGTCTGTCAGAAATTCATTTTAATTAGAAGTCACCATGCAGTCGTGTTCCATCAGTTGCCAGACCTACTGATCCACATCAGTGAGACACGATGAACAGATATCAGTTCATCCCTAAACTTCTATTCAGCTGTTCCCTGAGATCACGCCTGGCCACCTGGGCTGGACATCCCACAAGTGAGGGCCAATGCTGACATTATACATCTTAATTAATTTGAACACACAAGATAATTAGCAGGATGCAATTACATAATGAACCTGCTAATTGGTTTTTAACAGGCAAATGCAGTCAATATAACCGCCTAACAGAATGTCTGCACCCACATATCACGATGAGAAAAAACTAAAAAAAATGTAAAAAACTACATTTAAAATAACTATCTAAAGTCCCTATGAAATGAAGCTGGTTTTGGGTTCACCAGGCCTAATCAGCTGCATTTTTAAAGCCATATTTAAATAAGATGTGCATTCTGCTAGGAAAAGCAGATAGAAATGGAACGAAATGCAGTGTTAAGACATAATTTATAAAGTTCTAATCTAATGAAGTCATCAGATAAAAAAACATTCAGTGCTACAGTGGGTGAACATGAATTTGATTTATAATTTGGTCTTGCCTTGATCGGGTGAGATGGCAAGTTCACTAATGATATTATGAGTCTCGCACTAATGATATTATGAGGCTCGCACCCTTGGGTGTATTAGACTCAGGCTGGAACTACTTATTTGCAATAAAGAACAATAAATAGTAGCTGAGGTGAAAATTTCACAGCATGTGATAGTATAAACGTCAACCGTTCGACCCCATATATCTTCAGGGTGGACAAAGCACACATCGACTTCCTGTTTGGGAAATCACTGCAGCATCGGTTGTTATATGATTGGCTTACAGTTCTTTCTGCTGAAAGTTGGTGATCATTATGGCAGGCAGATATAAAAAAAAGGTTTGCACAGAAAAGGGTCTCTGAAGCTGTTTACATTTTCTTTCTCTTAGTGTTACCTTATTTATAATCTCTCTATAAAACATGCCCAATGCACAACTCTGATTCCCCAGCACACAGTTCACCACTAAAACAAACACGTACAAGTGGATGTCTCTTTTGAAGCGATCACAACAGAATGTTTTCCCCCTTTCACTCTCTCCTCTCTCCCAATTTTCATTTGATAAAGTAATTTGGTGACAATGGTGCAATTCAGAGGAGTGAGGTTGGGATTTCCATTAAAACATCAAATGAAAGTGAAATTATGAGCCATGACGATGAGTGAGTTGAAAAAGCGTGGATGCGCGACTCTGTGTCTACAGTAGGATTAACACGGACCAACAAGTGCTGAGCGCTTTGCATCAAACCCACGGGCCCATGACAAATGAGCTGGAGAAGCTCTGCATCTATTACACAGCTTTAAGCCTGAGACTTCAGGGGTTGTAATGAAGTACTGACAGGAGCAAAAGCAGAAAGTTCCAGAGGATGAGTGCTCTCTGTGGATCTTTGCCCAACCCTCAAGACAACAGGAACGCACTCGTCTCCCTTTCTCAGATAGTGCGCATTCAAGCATACTAACTAGATAGTTCATTCTTATCTCACTTTTTAAGTGACAAAGGTTTGCATTAAGGTGGTAATTAACAATGTCACATGTACAAGTATTTCTGTACCAGCTGATACAAAAAATAAAATACCATTAAAAACACATTCAATTAGTGATGGTACTAAGTGCAAACTGTGTTCAAATTAAATTTATTTAACTGAATAATGAATTAAAAATAATTGAATAATTAAAAAACAATGTTCATTTATAGATATATGTAAGAACATTTCATTTAAATGGATTGGTTCAACCTCATGTTCTTCCTAACCCAATTACTTTATCTAAGGAGCAGCTGTGGAAAAAATATCCAGTTTAAAATAAAGAAATATGTTCAAAAACATATTGTCTGTTCCTAAAGTAACTAAACTACTAAAACTAAAGTAAATAGAACTACTATTAAAATCAAATGTTAGTTCTTGAAATGTTTGTATCAATTTAGGTGCTAATTGTAGTCTGGGAGAACAGGACATCCCAATATCTATATAATCACAAAACAACTTAGCAATTAGCATTGAAACAGAGAATATAGTGGGAGTTGGTTCTACAATGAATTTGTGTCCATTTATTGAGGCATGTCCTTGGTATTATGGAGTACTAATAACAGAAATGAGAACAGAACCAAATGGTCCGGACAAAACACTATAAAGGACACGTTTTTATATAAAACATGACTTCCATTAGATTGTGTCATTAAGGGACTAACACAGCCAGATACTTCTTATTTGATGTGAGAAGTCAAACTGGCATCTGGCTAAAATCTGTATCTGATTAATCATGTCCCAGGTTATCTAGTTCTGAATTCTGACAGCTATAAATATAATTAAAAAATGAACAGCCTGAAAGACAGTGAATCATCTATGACTCCCACAGCATTTCTTCAGAAAACTGGCACACACATGCTATTTTCAGTAGGACTGGCCCTTATATATTCCTTGTCATATTTTATATACCAACCCCTATATTATCCTTACCTTCTAATTTGCCAGGCATAAAATAGAATGCGGACTAATACAGATCATCACCTTTTGGATAAAATTGTGTTTCTCATGTCAGTCTACACATACACTCCATATATTTATTAAATTTTACATATTTTATGGTACACAGAACAGATGAGGCAAGACTTTGACTCCTCTCATAAGGGAGAGAGAGAGAGAAAGCGAGAGAGAGAGGTTGAGGCAGCTGATAGCTTCCACCTTCGCACTGGGAGTACCATGGCTGTCAACCTCAGCCTTAGTGGCCATGTCAGCCCTGAGCTGTGGGTTAATGGACCTGCCAAATCAACCCTAGTTTTTTCCCTTCTAACGAGACACTGATTGTTGAATTTCCAGAGAATTCACACACATAATGATAACTCATAAGGAGACGTTTTCATGACTAACTGAGACTCAACAACTAAGAAAAATCAGGTCAGGCAATCACGGAAATTTGATTTATGAAATACAATTGCAGAAATATGCTCAATCTCTTTTTGTGGAGTGGAGCATAGGCCTGGTACGCGTCTCTGGGGGGGTTGAGGCCCAGCAGAACACTTGTGTATGAAGACAGCCAAAGCATGGAGCAGAATAATTTGAACTGTTTGCCTGTGCTTTAGAAATTGTAATACGAGAATCGCTGATGAACAATTTTAGGGTCTTATATTGGGGCTATGAAGATAGGGCCTCTCTGCTATACCACAGTGGAAATAAACTATAATTTACAGTGTTAACTATAACTACAGTGTTTTTGTCTTGCTTTCCATCATATAGAATATGACCAAACGTTCCATCAAAAGTATTCAAACAGCATTTTATTCTAACTTTAAAAAGCAAGTAACTTCCATAAAATTAACTTCTGTAAGTTACTTTCAACCTCTTAGTAAAACTTATCCACTGACAGTTAATTATTGTTATTATACACCCATCATAGCTTTCAGCCACTGCTAGAGTTATTCTTATAAAACACACTTCCGAATGTCAATTCAATCAATTAAATACAATCATAATTCCACAAATGACCAAAGCAAAACAGCACTTTAACAATCAGCATCACTCTGCATCAGTGGCACTGATGTTCCATTAAATACCCCCCTAATCACGGCTTTACAAACGCAGCCTCCTCCCTAAAGTGTGCAGGGCCATAGTGACTGCTGGGAGCTTTGAGGATGGGTTTTGAATATGCAGATATCGAGCCTGTCTCGTTTGTGCTGAGACTCCCCCACCCAGCCACACATCAAGGCAATCAAGTGTATTAGCATATGCAAAATCCTATCATACAAAACACATGGTTTGGATGCCATTTCCCAATAAACATGAATCCGCACATGACAGCAACATAATCACAGACAAGAGAGCCACGAATGCTCATACGCCGACCTTTGCTTTCTTTATGACTATCATCACTGGAATTGCAATTATTATTTGGGCTCTGTTTTATTTATTTAGTTCAGGCCCAATTAGAATTTGTTAATTAAAATCTTAATGTCTCCTGTGACAAGTGGTAAATTAAAGTTAGCCTTTGTTTCCGAAAAATGCTGCCCTCTGTAGACAACTAGAATCTGGCCTTAACAATGGGTGGCAGGAAGGAAGTCAAAGATATGGCTTGAATCAATCACCCTTTTACATCTGTTTACTGGTAGCCAACATTTATATCAATTTCAGTTTAACTTGGAGACCTACGATGCAATTTGTCCGCTCTATTATTTTCAAGCAAATTTCACTAGAGCTACAGGGAGACGCAGACTAACTGCGAGGTAAACAGTACCAGCAGTGAATGTCACCACATTGTGGTGACCTAATTCCATAATTAACAGAGGTTTGAGACTAAGCTGAGGCGTAAACAAAAGTGAGAGGCTAGAACTGCTATGGAGGCTCCTGCAAACAGATCTTCATCAATTCATTAACAGCTACAGACCCAAAGGTAAAACAGTGAGCACTGACAATTCCTCAAGTCCATTTGTGCCATCTTCAGCAGCAATCTAACATGCAGAAAGTCACAAGCTTTTAAGCTTTCTAAGAACCCCCATGATTTAACATTTACATAAAATGCATAACATGCTTTGCTTTTCTGAACTTTTCTGAATCACATGTCACTGCCTTAAGCAACGACATTTCCACAGCAGGTATTAAAACTCGCATCAGGAACGTGTGCCAGGATACAACACATAAGAGGTGCTACAGTGGAAATCATGGATTACACAGCATCATTGAGTGCTAATGTACACGCCAAAAATGCAACCTTTCGGAAAGAAATTAATGCGCAAAAGAACAAAGCCCTCATAGTTTTCTCTCTCCTGAAGAACAATTGTTTATGCCAGCAGGCTCTGGTCAGCTAAATATGTCCTCGTCTGAAAGCAGAGGTTAGCAAAACAAGTTCACATTTGTTATAGAGTGACCAGCTTGACTTGTCTAGTACTTCCCTTGGTTTGTGACTTCCTGTCTAACAAGCACTGTATTCTGCATATTTGTTAATAGGCATTTTAAAGAGAGACACAATAAAGAGAAAAGCTTCAGGGAGTCTTTAAAGGGACTGCACCCTCTCAACTGAATGGTATGTTTACAACTTGGCAGGTAAAAAGGAAGCCTTCTGTTTCATACACAAATTAATCTCGGGAACGTGAACAAATAAGCACTCTTATATCTAAGATGTGAGCTGGCACAACTTTCAAAACTATTAATATATCAACAATTAATTGATTTGTCTATATCTAGAGTGCCTTGTAAAACATTTTGTTACGATTGTTTTAAATAATATTTTAGTTATTTTAATTAATAATAAAAAATGATTATTTGCATATTCTAATGAATTAAATTATTCACATTAAAGCATATACATGCAAACATTAGCCCATCACTGGCCTAGAATCTACCGCATTTATGGATTAGCTAATTGTTTGAAAAAACAGTTTGAAACATTGTCTTTGTAACTTTTACAAAAAAAGTTTTTACTTGAACTTTTCTGCTCCTGCATGTTCTGTGTCATTACATTTGTAGTTGAGGGATAAATTGGCCAGTTGATTGGTGTTTCTCAGTCCCTGCACAAAGGTTAAGTAAAATATCAGCATGCTGAATTACAGCAGAGCGAGATGTATTAGACAGGCCTCCTCATCCATCACAGCTCAGTGTGGACGCCTAACGTCGCCATAACCCTTCCGCTCTCCATCAAGCTCCCAGTACGCCCGGTCCCCGGGCAGAGCCCCGACAGCACTCCCCACACCACCATCACCCTCCCACTGCTGAGCTACAGCTCTCCTGGGGCCTCTAGTTCATTTAAAAGCCTTTGTGGGGTTCCATTAATTCTGATAGATATCACTAAACTGCTGAACAAACACCCCACTCACACATTTGCATACATTACAGTAATAGTGGAACAAATAAAGCATTCATACCAATATGAGCTGCTCTGCCTGCATATTACTGGTTATTGAGATCAGCTTATAGAGTGCAACTGTAATAACTTCATGATTTTAATGTATGCTGCTGTACCTATTGTATATGAAATGCATTTATATAATGAAACAGTCTCCAGACAGCAAAACGCTTTTATACAGATTATTTTTTTTTTTGTGGTGCAAATAACTAACATTATTATTCAAAGTGTATGGAAATATTTATATTGCAAAAAAAACTTTATAGTTAGCAGGTAGTGTAAATTATGATGCACATGGATCTTTGTTACCAAACGCTGTATAATAATTTACATGAGCCAGTGTGAGTCAATTTTCTTCTTCCAAATACCCACAATGCATCTACAACTAGTCTCCCTTAGCTTACCTAATATTTCAAACAAACATACTCTCATAATTTAGAACACAAAGGAATGCTGAACATTGGGTAATAAAAGGAAATCCATTTATTTGACTGTAAAAACTAACCCTTATTCATACCAAGAGTTTATTTCTCTTTTGCAACAGTGTGTCGAGTGAATTTTCAAACAGTTCCTAATTTGGTGCCACAATCATTTCTATTTAATGTATCAATATATCAACTGTGCATCACCATGCAAGCTAATAAATGCATATTTGTTACAGAGACTTAAGCACCTTAATGTGAATCTAATATGATATTCCCATATTTGGTGAAACTTTTTAATATTGGAAAATGTCACCTCCACAGTTTCTGAGGGGTGTGAAATGTGTACAGCCATTATTACATCCAAAAAAAGCTGACACCTACCTAGGGAAAATTTCTCCTTGCGCTTTCTTTCTCTCTAGTTAATGCCTTTTTATCTCATGAAATTTGCTGCTAGTTCATTCTCCACTATCTCACAGGCAGGGCTCTGTTTGAGCCGGCATGAAAACTGAAGAGAAACAAATGTTCTGCATATGAAATGACACAATCATGTTGTGTGGGGTCTCCCTGGAGCAAAACAGAGTAAAAAATAAATAAATAAAATAATGTCATTTCAAGGTAGATTAAATCACACAGATTTCAAGGCTACAGTGCATAGAAGGGAATGAAACCTTAGTCTGACAGTGCCCACCTGGAGTAGTGATTCTGAATGAGTATCTACAGGCAATAAACATGTTGTAAACAAGGCAACATCTGTCTATTTTCTTATTCACACAAATAAACTCTCCCACCCCATTTAAACAAACCCTTAACTGTAAGGTTATTTTAATCGTTTTAAACACTTCCTTTACTGTGATTATAAAATAGCATTGTTGCACCTTAACTCGCTTGACAAAAGGTCACGCTAAGGTCAAACCCACAAAGAGGGTCACAAGTCATAAAGACAGGTCTGTTGCTATGGAGAGAAATGTAGTGCAGCAAGAAAAAACACATGCAAGCACGCTCACGCACCTCAGCATTCACAAATTCAATCACTCTCTCTTGAGCATTTATCCTGCTGTCCACAATGGCTGAGTGAAACAGCTTTTGGCCATCTTTAGCTCTGTGACAATGTCCGCCCAGTGATGCGCAAAGGAGCGGAGCAGCTATGTTTGAACCCACTGCTGTCAGTCAGCATCTCTGTAGTCAGGCTCCGATGCCCCTGAAAACGAATCACATCTGGAGCACAATGGGGGCGGAGTCAGTTCTTTTCACAAGCTGCACTCTCTCTCTTTTCTTTTCCCCACTAAAGAAAAACCTCCACTCGAATCATCAAATGAATGTGACTGTATTCAGCTCAGGCTGTGTGCCGGCTCTGATGAGAGATCAGGTGAGACAGAGATGAGACGCTTGTGCTCAGGACTAGGCTTGCTTTTACAATCCTCAGGGGACAGTGCAAGGCCTCGATGCCTGCAGTGGATACACGCCTATCCATTTCCTCTTTTCCAGTTCCAATCCTGAGAGTTCTGCTAATCAATATTGTCACTAAGGTACTGTGACTTGTTTTTTCTGCCCTGCACTGCAGGCAATGGCACTCATTGTTCTTAAATCATACAAACTTAAGCAGCTCTCTTTGACTCTTAGCAGATTTTTAATGTGTGCTGGGGCTATTACTCTTATGCCACCCAAAGTGCAGAGTAAGCCCCCCATAAATCTCAGCACTGAGCTGGTGAACAAAGATCTAAAATAAGGTTAACTACTGTCTTTCCAGCACTGGGAGAACATATGGGAAGAATTTCAGACTGGATAAGTAATTGATTAATGGTTCTTACTCATAGTTAATAACACCACAGTGGAGCGGCAATAGTTGCAGTGGGGATATTAAAATTAGGGTGTCACTCAGAACAAAAACAATAAATCAAACAATCAACTAACTTCCTTAGTTATCAAAATCAGAGAAGCACCACGAAATTAACTAAATTTGAAAGTTGTTTCATAGCACAAACAGCATGAGGTGTTATATGCAGCTGGCTAAGAAGCCCTTCATTAGACTGGATGGAAAGGAGTTGTGCAGTATAAACAACTTTGCGAGCTACAGAGACAGCAGATAAACATCTTACAAGACAGCCATCTTTTTCTCCAGAGTCTCTCGGATACTATAACAACCTTAAAATACTAATTACACCCCACTGGGAATACGATCTCCTGTATCCCAATTCTGGATTGGAGCAACAATGCCAAATCAAGGTCTAGCATGTGCAGTACAACACACACACAGTAGAACTCCTTCCCTCCTTATCCACCAAAAAGAAACATAATAAAAAAATTTATATTATATTATATTAAATTTTTAATAATTAAAAATTTATAAAAACAATAGTGAATGTGCTTAAAGGATATCGACATCTTTTCAACAAACTTATCCTGGTTGTCATCATTCTTAGGGAAGTTCTGGATGTCGTTCTCCAGTCTCTGGATATGACGCTCCATTGTGTCCAGGCTGGCTTTCAGGATCTGGGCAGATACTGTTAAAGGAAACCAGAGAAACAATGTGTTATGGGTATGTTGCTTAATTTGTGGTCAAAGAAAAACTTCCAAGATAAGAAACTATTGTCCACTCATTTAAAAAAATCTGAACTTACACATTTGTTAAATTGTACCTTGCCACAGTGTAAGCTTGTTTTCATGTATTCTTTAGTTTCTCCTATAGTGTGTAGGCAGCAGCTGTCTGCGTACTTCACACTCTTTGATTGAACTTAAGCACTCTTATTTAAAATTCAAGATTTTGACAAGCAACACATTAAGTCCAGCAATCTCACTCAACTCTTAGAAATCTTTGGATATGAAGGCTATTAAACAAAATGTACTGAAATTACTGCCAAGTTTAAAACTTTAGAAACTTTAAAAATGGTGCTGTTACTTCAGGCAAAGCAAGTCACAGAGGCGTAACATCACATACATACATACATGAAACAGGCACAAAAAATAAGTCACATAGAATAACGTTCATTTAAAACATTAGAATAACGTTCATTTAAAACATTAATGATAATTTTAATAAAAAAGGGAAAAAAATCAACTAACCAACAACTAAAATGAACGAACAAACAAACAGTAAATTTAAACTAACAGCATCTAAGGTGTAACAAATACATTTCATTTACATTTATAGCTTCAAATAGAATCACTATGTTGTTTTTCTTATCACATTGGCTCAAGCACATCTGGGCTGTTTGAAGTGTATTTTGCATGAGTGCTTAGGTTCTAACAGGTGCATCTAAGTGTTACTGGGTCGAACAAACTGACTGCGGCTGCTGTCCGGGGGCAGAAAGGCATCAGCATGGGTTCAGCTTCATTAATCTCCACATAATCACTGTTTACTTCTCTCTGTCTCTATCTGCATTTACTGTAGCTCTTTCAAGTCTGGACTTCAAAGTGCCAGCAGTGTCTTAGGGGGATCAGTGGAAATGCGGATGCAGCTGTGGTGCCGTATCGCTCACATGGTGTACAGCTTTAGGTTTATTGATACATGGCATAGAAATAATTGTGCCACAAGAAGGTCAGAACTCTGACTCAACAGAAACATGATGATGGATCTTGGAGTAGCCTTAGAGTGGACAAAATGCCTAAAAAAAGCCTTCCACCTTTCTAAACGTCCCTCAGTTACGCAGCACTCTGATTAACTTACTATAGAAACTTCTTATATTGATAATCAATTGAGTATTTAATTGAGTTTTAATTTATCAATTCACTTTAATTCTTGTGAATATATTCTGCATAGGTATATATTTATTTTCTTTATTTTGACTATTTATCAGATCAGATCAGATAATCAGATAAAATATCTTTGTATAATATTTGTATAATAGATGTACAGCTAGTCAGACGAGCTGCAAAGTTCAATCTTGTTTATTTTCCAAGGTCAAGGCTAATAACTTGTGCTTTAACTTTCTTCTTTCAACAATGAAGCCAAAACAGGAACAGAACTGGCAGACACTACAAATCTACTCTGAGCACTAACCACAATATAAAGGGCAGCCTGTGGGTCATTAGCAGTGTGCTAGAGGAGGCCCGCAACCAAGGATTTACTGTCCCCTAATCAAGCTTTACAAAGCTGGGGTTAACATTCTGTTTGAGGACAGACCCTGTGAAGGAACAAAAACTGTAGAAAAGAGAGAGAGCGGGTAAAAATAGAGAGAGAGGGCATGGGCACAACAAAGAGGCTAAAAGCTTGCTGGTTTTAAAACTAAAACATGGTTTAAAATACTCTGATGGCATCTCACAATGTTTTTTTTTGGAGAGGCAGAGTGGATAAGAGAGATTGTGTGGTGTTGGGGGAGGTAGTGAGGTTAAAGAAAGGCAGCTCCGAGGTCAGTTAATAACTGTAACTGACTCACTCATCTCATAGGCCTCAACACTGAAACACCAGGGAGCACATGCTAAAGAAATCCACAAACTTAAGCCAGTGATGACTACAAGGCAAAAATAGAAACAGATGCTTCACATATTTCCCAAAACGAACGTTTAAGGAATTAATTGCTTAGTTTAATTACTACAATAAACAGTATGATGCCAAGTTGCCCAATTCTATAAGGATTTTGAACATTACTTAAACTGAAAAGTTAAAGTGTACCAAAGCGTAGGTACCGCATGTAAAAATTAAAATGAAAGGAAATTAATTCAGGTTTCTTTTGATGTTCCTCTGAAATACTGGATCATTATTGGTCAGTTTCTGCTTTTCAGCAAAAAATTTGTTTCTCCAAGAAGAAACTTTTCTCTTCTTAATAGAGCGCCCTGCAGAAAACCCAAGCTGAATAAAGCAGGGATCCTTTTGGGATATCATTAGTAAGATTAACAACAAAATAACACTGTTTACGAAAGACCAGCACAGGCCCATTAATAATGACGTTCCCGTTTCACATGATCTGGAAGTCCCTCAAAGACTGCTGTTCTATACACAGTAACCATTTCTGGGCCATGGCAATTTCTACTAATGACTGCTGTCTGGGTGGCTCCATAACACCATCTAACAGTGAGTGCTTGAACATTATCACCTCATCATGTTAACAAACATCTTGTCTGCGAGATGCTTTCCCATTGTGTTTTTAGTAAGGCCAGGTTAGATCTGTTAAAGGTTAAAAAATCTCCTCTCTTAGTGTTTTTTGCTGTACTGCTATACCTACGGTAGAAACTTGTACATGAACACCACCGTCATCTGAGTTGTGAATATACAGATCAAGGACTAGACAGCATTAGTGCCCACTGTGATGGCATTACACAGTAAGACAAACTCGGTTTGCCTCTTACAGATTTACAGCCTGGTGTTAGTGTCGCTGGGCTCTGCCCTTCTGTTCATGCCTTTGCTCTGTGTGTTATTCATTCTCAGAGTCAGGGAGGTCTATTTCATTAAGCTCTGTCCCGTCTCATACAGTCATAAACCACCATGGAGTTATGCTGCTTGTCATAAAAATGAACGAAGATGCGCTTTGCAAAATACCAAATCATCAGCTCTAATGCCTGGGTGTCAGCATTATCTTTAGTCATTTGTTGGAGGGCACAATGTTCATGTAAGATTTATAGATCTAAGCCGTATCAATATTTCATCACTGTAGCTTGTGATGCTTTGTGGATACAGTGCGAATTGAGATTTATTTCTGATGTAGCACGAGGGGGCTGAGTTTTAAATAATCTCAACCAACAAAAGCAAATGAAGCATAAAACAAAAGACAATGTCACACATGAACAACCATTAAGTGGTTTACAATAGAATTATTACCTCTTTATTGTCTTGCACGTGAGGATGTGAATTACACAAGAGGGTTCATGCTTGAACGGATAGACCGTATGTACGTGTCCATACAATAAATTTGTGTTGTGAAAGGATAAAGAGACCCAGAGGAGGGGAGAGAGACAGTGAGTAATGATGAGGGTACCTAAAGAGGTACCTAAAGAGGTTTAGGTATGAAAGCTATGGTCCATCACCTGACATATGTACACTTATAATTGGCAGAGAAGTGGGAAACTTTCATTAAATTCCAATTAGACTGAAGTTCATTGTTGTCTTCTTATACTGAAGTTTGATGGGGGAAGGCGGCAGAACTGGGTACAACCAGATTACGTCTTTTAATTTGGTATGTAATGAGTTTGAGGCTCAAGAGACCCTTAAAATAAAAACGTTACAGAGACCCAAACTATCCCCTCTCCCATTCTACCTTATTAACTTTAGGAGGTAAAATTTAGTTCTACCAATAACCTTTCTTCACAATAAAACACGTTTCTCATTGGACAAGACATTTAACTTTAATCTTTGATTTTTTTCCACCAGATGAGGTGCAGATAAGGATCTTAACATATAATGTAGAACAGTATCTAACAAGCAGCTACAAGTAGAAGCACTGAACCTGTTTATTTTATTGCAATTTTGAAGCTTTTTTATGCAATAAAATCTTTTCTGATTGTTTAGAAAACATGTGTGCATCTCCCAGAACTCGAGTGGCACTTTGTTCTGAGTGAGGGTAATAAGATAGAGATAGCGCAGTAATGCTATATTTTAGCAGTACAAAAGACAAAAGCATACCTATATCTAAACACAAAGGCCTTTTAGGAAGAAATAAAGCATGTGTCACACAGAAGTAGGCAAAGACGATATGCTTGTAGTGACAATACAATCAAACTGCTTCCTTATGACTAATCTGGTTTGTACAATGCTACAATAAAAAAAAAAAAACTTACTGAGGGTTTAAAAAAAGTTTAAAGCTAAATTTAGTTCAGTGCAGAATGCTGTTTGGTTTTTCAGTCAATTAAGCCCTTGGTGACTTTCAACACCACTGTGTTGTCCGAGTCCTCCAAGACAATAAATACATCAAATATTAGAATAGAATGGACAAATGTCTGCATCTATTAGTGACTGTTCAAATAATATTATCACTGAAAAACAGCAAACAAACAGTGGATAGTTTTTGCACAAATCAATTAAATTCAATACCCAAACACTGCAAATCCACAATACATTCCATGCTAAGCATAATTATTACTCACCATCAATGGAGTGCTAATCGGATGGAGAGGAAAAAGCAACAAATCCTTTTATGTTCGCTCCATTTATTATTTTAATATGTTTGCCTGAAATCCCTCACTTTGCAAAGCTTCATCATAATTAAGGAATTACTGACTGATCTGATCATCTGAGAGCGCTTGTATTTAAAAACCTTAAGGTTGAAATATGCTTCAAAATGAGCTGCTATGCACAAGAGATTCCATCTGATGCATTGAGAATATTTTTGAATCACTAAGAGTCAATAAAAAGGGATAAAAAGACAACAAAACAAGACACCATAATACCACAGAACGCACTGTTTTTGAAATGTAAACAATCCTGCAGCAAGTACACTCTCTGTAAACCACTTCTAACACCTGATATTTAAAAGAAAACAGTCAATCCAAATCAAACAACAGAACCCTAAACCAAAAACAAATTCCATTTTCAATTGAAATAAGATGAGCAACTCCAGATTACCAGTTCATACCAAATCACCAAGCATACCTCATGCCACACAAATACCACAGAGCTTAGGCTATGCTGCCCGCCAGCCATCAAGCATGTGATTGGGAATCGTCAGCCTCTGTGTGCTCTCGCTCCCTCTTTAACGGAAGCCCATTTTGGAGGAGAGGATTTGCTATAGAAGAGCGGTGAGGCTGGAAATAAAAGTGTTCTTTCTCCTCTCTGCTTCCCTTAGGAACCTGTAAACAGTGCTGGCCGGGCGATAATGCCACTCTATTGTGAGAAGCTCCTTGGTTCAATGACATCCCTAGACAACTTAGGCCCTTAAAGGGCCTGGATTGGATGCAATTATTTAGCTCATACAGGAGATAAATCTGATAGATAAAGTGTGGACAGAAAAAAAATATCCATAGGTCAAAGGAGAAACTGTTTCCTTGACCTAAAACAGAGACCTACACATTGAACTGCACACATATACTTTTAAAAACATATTGCTTTTGGCAGTCGTTGTGACAACAGAAAACTGATACACTATCTCAGTGGGACACAGAAGTGGAGGTAATTGTAATGCATTGTGATATATAAGAAAGTTTAAACATTAACCTCAGGTGCTGACAATTCCCTGAGAGTTAAGAAGAAATCAGACTTGTGAAGAGAAAGATGAAGAGTGGGCAGTAAACCTTTGCATGAACCTATCGATCCTTGCCCTCTGGAAAACAATAGACTAAATGCCTTTCAACTTACATGACTTGTAGTCCTTTAAAACATGCCATTGGGCAGAATCTCTGAATAGCCTAATGAGCAGTAAGTGATGCTGGTGGTATTGGTTATGGCAGACATTCATCAGTGCTTTCAGAATTTATTTTGACACTCCTAAAAAACAACTACCTGAGAAGTTACAGAGTTCTGCTGAAAGAAAAAAAAGGTGACCCACTGGCAGTGAAACCTTGAGCGGGGTCTGCTGGCCTCAGGGGAGGCTGAGGAAATTCTGGGCTTGCAGGTGCAGGGGGGGAAAGATGTGTGTAGGCCATGTTTATGAGATAAATACCAGTGAACAGATTGTGGTGCTGGGGAATATTTTAGGTAAACACACATTTGTCCTCCACTGCTTTACTACCTACATGCCCTTGGGTAAACGTGCCCCTTCTAAGGGTGCTTACACACTAGAAAAATCTCTGATGGAACTTTTGACAGGAAGGAATATTTAAGCTGTTTTTAGAGTAGGAATATTCTGATAGGAACTAAGAAGAAACTGAAAAAGTACAACTGGACAATTTTCCTAATGTTTCTCCTATGTAGGGAAATGCTAGACATCTTAAATCAGAGCTAACTAAATGCACTGTTTAAGTGGATCCCATTGACAATTGATTGGTTTAGTCCGAACAGAAGCTGTGAAAAAATATGCTTATTATGCTTTTGCTTATAGTGCTTATTAATTCACAAGAGGGTCAATCCCCAAACAGTCTGATTTCTATGTGCTACAATGAAGTGTCATAGTGGCACATATGAAAGCATGTATAAAGTAGGGTATATGTTATTTGCTTTTGTCCTAACTTGCTTATATTGTACTGTATTCCCATTTATGTTTCTGATAAACTAGCTAAGATCTGCCCTGCAGAAAAGGCCTGGAAAAACTGAAGTGTAAACAAAACATGCACAGTG
This sequence comes from Yasuhikotakia modesta, assembly GCA_036877545.1. Classification (NCBI taxonomy): domain Eukaryota; kingdom Metazoa; phylum Chordata; class Actinopteri; order Cypriniformes; family Botiidae; genus Yasuhikotakia; species Yasuhikotakia modesta. The sequence goes on from JBAJNP010001217.1 coordinate 65,738, forward strand.
CAGGTTTCACAAGCTCTTCTGTATGTCCTTGTGATCACCATTGAATCAATGCATTCACATCTCAATGCAGCATAAACAGAAGTGTATAGACACCCTAATAGTCGTCCTTTCACAATAGTCACCCAAGGATTTAAAGACAAGCACTTCAACATAAGAGTCTTCTTTTCCTTAATACTCTGCCAGATAATAAGAAATGCTCAGCATCACTGTGATATTTCAAACGTTTAAAAAAAACATTAGTTATGAGCAAATCATCTTTGAGATTAATGTCCTTCTAAAGAAACACAGCACTCAATATATATATATACAGGCCCCTTTCTGAAAATTAGCATATTGTGATAAAGTTCATTATTTTCTGTAATGTACTGATAAACATTAGACTTTCATATATTTTAGATTCATTACACACAACTGAAGTAGTTCAAGCTTTTTTATTGTTTTAATATTGATGATTTTGGCATACAGCTCATGAAAACCCAAAATTCCTATCTCAAACAATTAGCATATTTCATCCGACCAATAAAAGAAAAATGTTTTTAATACAAAAAA
>JBAJNP010001218.1:6521-66285 GCA_036877545.1 Yasuhikotakia modesta
TGTGTGTGTGTGTGTGTGTGAATTTGTGTGTGTGAATTTGTGTGTGTGTGTGTGTGTGTGAATTTGTGTGTGTGTGTGTGTGTGTGTGTGAATTTGTGTGTGTGTGAATGTGTGTGTGTGTGTGATCCAGCGCCATCAGCGTTGAGTCCCTGCAGCTGCGCCTGCACGGAGCGTGCGCGGGACGGCGCTGCGCGTCTGATGCGCGCAAGCACAGGCTGCGGTACGCGCACACGGCACAACACACATACCCGCTTCAGTCCCATCCAACCGGACGGTCGAAGATTCATTCCTGGAATCGGTGAGCTTTACGTTTCATTATACCTAACGCAACTTTCCGCTATAACACGCATTTCATGTCTCCAAGCGCGCATCGGGCGCATCGTTTGTAGCGATGTGGATGAGAGGCATCCAGTCGTGTTTTTCCCATGGCAACCAATGATGATGCGGATTTTCACGGAGATACGGCGTTACAAAGGATGCGTTTCTCTTAAACAGGAGGAGACGGTCATTCGTATCATGTCTGTATGTTTTCATGGCGTTTGAAATACAGTTTGGATTGTGCGTCGTGTCATATTAACAAAATACAACCTCGAGGTCCTCGTTTGATAGAAATACATCGCGGCGGATGGTCGACAGCAGGTGCTCGGCCATCCTCAGCGTTCATCTCATATATTTATACGTATATATCAATGTGTATTTATTATTGCACAGTTTTAATAATACATAACGCATTTTAGCTCAAACCTGCTGTCACCGCACAGAGAACCAAATAATAACGTGCAAAAGGTATTATTTTAATCTCTGCTTTATTCTACCCCCATTTTTTACGAGAATAATCTCATAAAATCCATCTCTTAATGGAAAGATGGTGTCGTTTCGGAGCAGACATGTTTGGTAACGTTTTGTAACGTTGCATCACTGAAGGCTTCATCATGTAGGTTTCCTGGTATGCAGCATGTTCATATATTATATTTGGAGCGATCATAATGTAAATATACTTTTGCCTGAAGATAATAACCTATTATAACTTATTCTTGTGACATTGCCGTTGTTGGTTGCGTGTAGAAAATATGAAACGGATGGAAAGTGATGAACAAACCTTCTCACAAGCTTTTAACACGTTTGTCCTTTACTGTCAAGTGCTAAAATCATAAGCAGGCAGGGCCGCAGTGATGCCAACCATGTGTTTTTAAGGTTACAATTCACACGTTGTTGTGCACAAAACACGTTTGATTCACTGTTGTTATACCCAGTTATTTTTAAACAAATCCTCGGGACTTTGTGTCTTTTTATTGTGTCTTATTATTCACACTTTATAAACGTCTAGGTTGCAGCCCTACTGTATTTTCTGCCGTTATGTTACATGTGTGTGTGTGTGTGTGTGTGGAGCGCATATTCATGGCCCACCAACCCACCCCCCTTTAATACCCCAATAGCTCCATAAGTGACCTGCATTCTGTCTGACAGACACAACTGAATAATGAAGAGAAAATATGCGACATTTGCTCGCATGCTTCTGGAAATGTGCTATTAAAATGCACGTGTTTACAACAGCTGTTGCGTTGGGTGCAACAGATTCTCATGAGCGTTTTCTAGTGGTTTTATCATTAACATTCATGTAGTTGTGAAGTATCTTATTTCCAGTCGTGTAAATATGAGTTTAACACTATTGTTGTTATTATTTAGTGTAAACTGAGGAATATTGATTTGATTATTAATGCATTCATAATTATTTAAAAAGTATGATTGATTTTTACACATGGCAAACAAACGGCACAACAATCGCATTATGAATTGAAATTGTCTTTGTCAGTATTGCTGCAAGGGATATAAATGATGTAAACATTGTGTACCAGGTCTGTGCAGTGGACAGGACCAGCATGGGTTCAGGTGAGACCAGATCAAAGGTTCTATTTGAGGCTCTTTAAAGAGAATTTATAGCTGTGCTGATGAAGCAGAACAGACACCAGGTACGCGTCACCAGAAACTACCAGCTGTGCTTCATCACTGAACTCGGATCAGTCCCTCCTTCAGCATCCGGCAGAGGCTGGGAGGGGCTGGAATGACTGTACAACGACTCGTGCCATTTAAAGACAAAAGATATAGAAGACAAAAGTTTATCTTTAAGGTTTAGGTGGTTGGCATTGACTTGGTCTTAACAGAAGGCCAATGTAGAATGTGATATACTTGTTAAACCTGTATGTAATACAGTATATATGCATATGCCTAAAACAATTGACCTTTTCCGTATATGGTTATATAATGCATTTTTACCAATTCTTGAAATCCTATAGTACACATATAGTAAATTGTATAAGTGACCTTAAACATATCACTTATGTATATCTGCATACAGTATGTCCTCTATATATTACATATATAGTACATATATATTACTGTATATATAGTACAGCCATAGATTAGAGTGTTGTTGCAAAGAATATTTGCATGCTGTAGCTTTGCAGTATTTGGTTGTGACTCACTAAGTTAAAATGCTGGATGTTTACATAGACGCCAGCTGCCGCTGTCATGGCAGGCCAGATATTTGCCTGTTCATAATTGCTGTGCAAATATGGCACATGTGTCCTGATTGTAATGCATCATAGATTGTGAGCCTGATTTATTTGGCATGAACTCGCTGTAACCCTATATCTCACCTGTTCTCAGAGCTAACTCAAAGGTGTGGCATATTAGTGAACAATAGTTTTTGTGATAGCGGTTGCCAGGAGTTACCAAGAGCACAGGTAGAACAGTGTTTCTGTAACGGGTGTTGTGAATGTTATGGGTGTTTTGGTGTGAATTTTGGGTTAATCCTGCAAGATTTATAATATTCTACTTAAAAATAATTGAGTAAAAAACACCCACTTCTTTGTCCTTCTACACAATTGTAATGCATTTAGCATATATTAAAGGAAAAAGCAGATTTAGGCTTCATTGTTCGTGATTGTTGGTGGAGATTAACGTGTAGCGTTAAGAGTTAGGATTAGCGACATCATCATGTGACTGTGGCCGACCAATCAGAGGCTGGTGGATTGTGCTGTTGATTGATGGGACCAGATCAACGCATAATATTAATAATTATGAAATATATATCAAAGAGCCATACATGAAAACTATAAAATACAGTGATCAGCAGTGTTACAGGAAGAAGTGCTTTGTTGACCAGTTTATCTATGAAGAAATATTATATATATGTACTCTATGATAAATGTATACCAGTTTAATCAAAATAGAAACTGCAGGCTTTTAATTAAATTACATTACACAGCGCACAATATATGTTTACTGCACTCGCGTGCTGTATAGAACATTAAATGTCCTGCTAACTGATTAAACTATAAGCTCTTTCAACCCCATCTGTCTGCGGCGAAAGCTTGATTTATAAAATACATGCAGAAGGATTGAACTCAGAAGCGCAGCCCTGCAAAAACCTCCCGTTTCTGTACTCCGCAATTATTTCTCTGATAAGCTGAGGCGGGTCGTTGTACTTAAGGAGGAAGTTTTTCCTATCTAGCTTTGACTGGCTTTTGATCACTAGCAGTTTATTTACCTTCTGCGGTCAGTCATGCCGCTGTCTTCAACCCCGACCGCAAATAAAAGCCCCTTTAGAGAAGGAAATGCACTCTTGAGGTACGGAGTTCAACCCCGGGACTGTTTATGAGAAAGTGTTACCGTCATGTTTAATGGAAACCGTTACAGAGGAACTAGCGAGTTCAACCTAAGTGCAACGTCCCAAGTAGCACATATCTGCTTACCAATTAAAATATGACTGGAGGAATTACCAGAAGATGAGGAGCAGATGAACAGAGTTTGAGAAACAATTGCCCCACTTGTGTCATTAGAACTGATGGGCCCTCAATCCCACAATGCATTGCTCTCTCAGGCCAGTGATTGGATGTTTTATGAGGGTCTCATTCTCTCTGTGTCTCTGGTTATGGAAAGAAGCCCTGATACTGTCATCCGCTGGTTCAGTGACTGAAAGCAGAGGCTGGTCAGGGGGAGGTTAGGTCTCTGTTCTTCATTGAAGGAGAGTGGCGGCTTATGTAATGTGTATTGGAAAATCCAGTTGAATTGTGGGTCCCCAGTGATGGTCTTCATAACAGTGTACACACACACACACACACACACACACACACATATATATATATATATATATATATATATATATATATTAATCTAAAGTGTGTTTTGAAAAAATGTACCTAGTAAAACATAAATTGAGATGACCACAGTACTGAGAATCTCTCCCACACCGGTAGTGACATTATTAACTTCAGTAGAAAGTAACACACATTTTCTCTTACACTGTCTCTTTGTGTTTTTGTGTCAACGAATCACTGTCATCTGAAGAAAGTAAACGTTTAGTCACACAATGTCTGCTGTTTGACCAGCCTAACCACTCAGAAATGTGAAATATTTAAATTGGCCTGGTATCATTGTGTTTTTACCCGGTTGATTTATGGGTATTTGAGAGCTGTGGTCTGTGGCCTGCGTGCTGCTTTAGAGCCATGTCTGTTGACTTTATGACTGGGTGTAAATAACTGAGAGGTCATGGCGCCCACAAGCCCTGTGAAATTTGGCTCTTAGGGACCAGGTTTTTGGTCTGCTCCTCCCGGACTCCTCTCTGAACTCTGTGTCCTCCTCAGTTTCAAAACACGCTCCAACCGCTCCTGTATGGCTTTGATGGGGGTTTATTTTAATAATGTGAGTCATGTTTAGTCGTTCTATAAAGTCTTAGCAGCCGCTTACTGTTTATGAATCACAATCTCACTTCCTGTTTATTATATAAAGACCTCAAACTTCCCTTGTTGTGGGCCGGTTCTGTGCACTTGATGATATTTTGAGTTATGCTTCTTAAATGAGTCTCATGTCGGCCATTTTTATGTTTAAATTTTCAGTGCACTGATGAAATATGGTTAGATTATAATTGCATGTATTACTTGTTTTATATTTTAACAAATACGATTTAATTGTCATAAAGCATCTTTTAAATCATGCAACATTGTGCTTAAATGGAAGTTTGCCACTATTTTGCTACATTGAATTTGTGATCTGCTCTCTTATTGGTCGTTTGGGTGAGTCCATTGTGGTGCCTTTATTGTGGGGCCCCTTTAAGGGGGGTTCCTTCATACAGCTTATTTAAATGATAAAAGTGCCAAAGTTTGTCTGTAGAAGCTAAGAATTATAATTAGATTATTTTCAGAAGTGGTTTCTGTGACAGCAGCTTCTATTTAGTCGAATATGACAAACATTTAGAAATGAAAGCGCAATGCTACATTTTAATGCTGTTTGTATTTTTATGATTTGAGTGTTGAATACTTTCAACAACTCTGTTAAAACCGTGGATGAAACTAAAGCAACATTGTGTGCTTTTGTTTTAAAACTCAATTAATGGCTATTTATATTTAATAAATAACAGCAGTTTGTCAAGCACTTTGTTATTTCTGATTGACAGCCACTGGCGGGTGTCCAGTCTGATAAATAGAGTGAACAGAGAGAGAGAGAGAGAGAGAGAAAGAGAAAGAGAGACTGCACTGCTGTGCAGACGATCTATGCAAAACACTAGCCACTGTAGACATATGATTTATGAGGTATAAATATCAAAATGTTCAGGCGTGTGGGTTCTCCATCACACAGCGTGACTAACTGAAACAACAAAACACAAAAAATACACAATGGGCTTCTCCAATTTTATACAAATGTGAAAATAAAGGTCTGTGTGTATATATATTTTTTATTCCAGACTGGTTGAAAATAACAGTAATGAAAATAAATTCTGTAAGTACTGCAGCAAAAATGTTTTTAAAAGCCCCTTTATGAATTGGGTGGCATATTATTTATTATATTTCAAAACATGAATTCTTTACAGTGTGGTGTATTAAATGATACATAATGATAATTAATGTGTATATTCATTTATGTGTCTAATTTAATACATGTCATGGTTAGGATTAGAGATTGATTTATTGCTTGTGAATGTATCGTAGCAACTAGACTGGCGGTATTGACGGATCATTGACCTCTCGATTATATCTGACCTCTGTGTGGTTATACAGCATGACAAATCAATGAAGCGGGAAATTCTAATGCTTTAGTATCTACCTGTTGTCCCAGAACAGTGCTTGGTTAGTCAATTGAAATTTAAAATTGTCCTCTTCGTTTCTTATGCGTTTCTGGTCATATTCTGTGCCATGAGTTGCATCACCCCAAAACAATGTTTTTGTTGTGCTCATGTCACCTAGTCCGTGTGGGTGGAGACAAATGTTAACCACTACAGACAAATATTTGGGCATTGTTTATGGATACAGTAGGGAATGCATTTTTAAAATGGATAATTTGATTCTGGTAAATGTAATAAATGTACAACAGATTTTACAAAGACACTCACTGGCATTACTCACAAAATGTCACGACTTCAAAGTAGTTCACGTTTGTAAATCTGTTAGCTGAGTGTGTTTACATGACAGGCCACAGAAAGGACATTTTTAAAGAGTTTAAGCGGTTCCATTCATTTATGTTTTCCACTTTTGCTAAAATGACAGAGTCAGAGAGCGATTATGAAAGACCTCAGGCCATTAGGTCAGTTTGTTCAGTTTGGTGCCACTGGCATAAACAGTGAGCAATGTATCACACTTTAAAGTGCACTAATTTAGTCTGCCAGCTTTAATTTAAACACGCTCTGTTTTATTCATTAGTCAGGTATGTTGTATGTGTTACAAAGGGTCTTTATAGTAGTGTATTGAGTCTTTGACTGCGTTCCATTCACTCTGAATAGCACTTAAGCGCTACTTCACATGCCAGGCCTGTAATCTGTTATGCGTTCTGTCTTCAAGGGCCCTAGACAATCGGAGCAGAAGTCAACAAACACTGTTCGTTTACTCTGCTTTTGTTTAGTTTTTTTTACAGTGGCCTGTCACTGAAAAACAGCACTAGTTAGTCTGAGTTTTTTTTACAAACATGTTTTTAAACTATATTTAGGCCCTGACAGATTTTGTTTGCAGAGAATCTGTGCGCTTCTGTTGAATGGATTTGAATATGTAAACTGTTTTTTGAGGAAGGGAACTTTACTCCGATGGGTTAGCCACAAATAATCAATAAACAAACTCTAAGGGTCAAAGGATTTTTCTGTTTTATTTAATGCAGGCCTTAAGTATCAGTATGGTGTAAACCTGTGACCGCTTAATGCTTCACAGAAGGGCAGCTGTAATTTCATCCAGGAGGTTTTATAGGCATGCAGGAATATCTTATTTTCCTTGTATTCACACTCCTGTGGGTTTTCAAATCATTCCAAAGGAAGGAAATGTTTGTAATCTTTCATTAAAAAGTAACCGCTTGCCCCGCCTCTAAAAAGGTGTGTGTGATGTCATCATGTGGGCGGAGAAAAGTGCTTTTCACCAGACAAATAAGTATTTAGTTTTTTTTCTCCTAACCTCATTATGAAAGCAGAAATAATTGGATTTTTAAAAGATTATTGATGTAATTTGACTTTTAATAAAATAGCGTCTCTAGTCTTATTAAAAGATTAATATTAATATTCAATCGTTGCATCAATATTCATAACATGGCATTTTAATCAGCCTTTTTAAATTCATCTGTCTTTGTTCACGATCACAATACTGTAAAGCGTTGCATTCCTAAAAAACCTAAAAACATTTTTGCATTGGAAGAAGCTTTTTTGGCAATACAAACACCCTTTCAAGCCATTTTGAAACCCTTTTGTTAAAAGCGCCGCGCTCCCCAAATTTAAAAACCAAAATGGAACCAGTTTGATTTATGATTGTCTGTCACATGACGAATGGGAATTTGAATGCTGGTCTCTGATGGTTTGGTAATACCACTTTGTTTAATGGAAATGGAGACAGGAGATTCATTTTGCATGTTCATGGGCGCTGCTGGAGGCGTCGGGTTCACAGACCAGCGCTCTCTGGATGTGCCCACGGCGGTGTTGTCTACCCAGGCCTGACTGGGTCCCTAATACACGGCTGTGTTTTGGACGATCGCTTTTGTCAGTTTGGCGGGTAGAGGCCGTTTCTGAGTTCAGTTTTACTGTTCAGAGGTTGTTCTCAGTTATGTCTCTAAATAGAATAATGTGGCTTTATTTAAGTGTCAGTCTTGTCTCAGATGTGTTTGTTCTAAAGCTAAAGAAATAAAAATAGACACAAGTGAGAACGATATAACAGTGCAGAGCTGTGAAATAAATGTGAGAGGAGCTCAGAAAAGGTGATGAGATAAATGTTTCGAATAATTCGAATGCAGACGTTTGTGTCCTAGTGATTTATTGAGGAGAAATGCAGTTACTATGGCATGTTTCTCAGCAGCAAAAATAGACTATGTATAACAAACTATTTAAAATGGCTGTCATTGCTTGGTTCATATGCAAACCACCTGGAAACCGAGGTGTTTATGTTAACATTGTCTGTGTTGTGACCCTTTATGATGTATTAAATGTGCTTGTCTGCTCAGCATGTTCTGTGTTTAATGCATTTGTCTCTCAAACATTGTGGCGTTATTAAGTTATCTTTTGACAGTTAGCTGTTGGCTCCTGCATTAATAGGTTAGTGTTCGTGGGTAATGTAGTTATTTAAGACCTTGAGTCACAGTATGGAGTCAGTGTATTCCCCTCAGAGACATAAAGCTTGACTTGCTGTCAGTTCAGTTATAAATGTACACAAGCGTCCTGTTTGTTTATCTGCAATACCACAAAACACCCACAACGTTTTTTAACCTTTTAGTCTGAAGTTAGGATGACATGCAGTAGCTGTTGTCAAACATTCATGATTTACAAACACAAATCTTCTTTTTAACATGCTTGTAAGTTTGTGAACCGTAATTTAAACATGATGATTTGCTTTAAATGTCTTTTGTTTACTGGGTCAGCTAGTTGTTCGATTAGTTAAAGAATCGTGGTCGTGTCATAACTCTGTCAAACTCTTATTTACGTTGTGTGTGTGTTTTTTAATAATTGCTTAGTTTTGTACTATTGTATTTTTACTAAATTAAATTCATTTGAGTTAAGAATGTTTGATGGGATGATTAGTGTACAACCTATTCGTTTTCATCCTTTATATTCATGTTTTTGTCTGTCTTTGTTGCTCCCACGCAGACAAAAACAATTTATTTGGAAGAAGAACTGGAGGTTTCTTGAATTAGAGTTAAATGAATGGGCCGAGTTTCAGCTGGATTCCAGCCACATGTCCAGAGATTTTCAGAGTGGAACTAAAACTGTGAGAAATCTTGTGTTGAAGTTTGCGGCGCTGATTAATTCACGAGACGAGGAACACATCCTCATCCTCGGACATTGAGGCACCAAGGGAATTGCAAAGATAAAGACTCCTAAAAAATATGGACGCTTGCAGAAGGGTGCATGTTTAATTCTGGAAAGTCTTGTTTTCTCAAGATTACAACCTCTTGTGATCTTAGCATAAGTCATCTCAACGTTTTTCTGAAGTTATCTCAACAAACTAATAACAGAAAAATAACAATAATATCTGGCTTCTTTTTAACTTCACGCTATTGAAGGAAGAATTGTTATTTTTTAAAATTGAATGCTTTATAAAGAACGGCACATTTTGGCACAGAAATAGCACAGAGTCTAGCAGGGCCACAATTTGAATCATGACCTCCGGGAGTCGCACAATTGGCCCGGGTTACTGACTTCAGAAGAAATTCTCTCTAGTAGGACTAATAATAGCATCACAAGAGTCTTCTCTGTGTTCTATCAGACGCACAGCTCCGCTCTGACTGAAATATCGTCCCGTACTTCAGCACACCCGCTCTCTTTTTAATTTACCACCAGCTTGTTTCATTTTCGTCTGACGAATTCGTTTCTCATTAGCTTTCTCTTTCGCCTGCTTTGCTAGCTTTCGTTTGTTCTTTATATGCTCGCCCATTGTACGTACACAAGATTAGTTTCTCTCTGGAGTGAGGGCTTTATGTCTGGAGGTTTGGGGTCACCGGGCGGCCCTCTCTTCGATGGGCCCCGTTGCCATTGGCGGGTCTCCATGGCGATGATGCTTGTGATCGCCGTGGCTGGTGAGGGTCTGATAAAAAGAGTCGGTGGTATGTGGCCGCTTTTGAGATAAGAACACAGTGAGACGGGTTGTGCTGCCATTGTTTACTGCATGGTTTATAAACCCAAGACTTGTCTGGATTACAGAATGTCTACGGCTCGTGTATTAATAAGCACCGGCGTCCAGCGGCGTAGACACAGAAAATATCCTGAACGCTGTCACACGGATGACCGTGGTTTCATTGTCTCTTTCTGTGCCATGTACAGAAACAAGATAAATAAGGACAAAATTGCAAAAAAAAAATTAACAGTTTGGTTAAGTAGTTAATGGAAGAAATCGTACTTGAATATGTGCTTGACTGACTAGTTGTTGGAACACCTGGTTGGTTAATCGGAAGTTGATTCTAACGGATCATAAACAGACTGACTTTTAGGATCCCTACAGATTTTCCATATTTCTCTTGGCATGTGGCCTTTGCTCCAACCACATCATTACCATAAAAATCAAATAACACAGTCTTATTGTGGTGTGTGGTCTCTGTAGGGGGCATCATACCAACAGTTCAAGCCCTTGTCCTGCCCCCACCCCTTCCTCATAAATTCAATACAACTCCAAAGTCTTTGTTTCTTTACGACAAAGGATGTACATTTCATGTGGGAAACATCATATACATGAAGGTTTGTTTGTGTTATAAATTTTTAAGTACATATTTTTTAGCCAATCACAGACTTCTTAAGACCAAATGTGATTTCAGGCCATCCAGCCCAATATATAGGATACATATTTGTGCATATATGTATGTTTTTAGTGTTATGAATATAATACATATTAAAATGTACATTTAAAATATATATTGACAAAATATGCAAAACAAGGATAAAAAAATTATAACTGGAAACTAAAATAAATGGTTTATTACATTTACATACATTTTATCACTGTTTGCATTCCCTGGGAATCGAACCCACAACCTCTGTGCCGTAAACTCAATGCTCTCTTAGCAGAGCTACAGAAACACCCTGTATATTGTGGTTTTATTTGCAGTCTGGCAGGAATCGTGTCCAGATTTCGCCTGCTAGCGTGGATAACAGCGTCTTCAGAGCTGAAGTGAAAATGACAGAGTTCAGTGGTGACGCGTCTCTGTGCTGAAAGTCCAACTGGTGTGTGTAAATCTGCTGCTTGAAAAGGCCTCTTCATGTTCTTTTGTGTAACTATCCAGTCTTCAGACATTTGTGTGTGTGTGTGTGTGACGGATGTTAACACTCAGACAGGGAAATTAAAGCTGAGGGTTGGCAGAATGTAATCAGTGCTTTTCTGTCTGTTCATATATACTCAAGGCTGTATATATATGCTAGAGTCTTTCTCAATATGTTACTCTTAAAACCACAGTGTATTCAAATGGAGGCCCTTATTGTTAGATATGGTTACTGAAAAGCTTGCTTTAATTTCACAGGAAAAACATTAGTGGTAGCAAACTTATACAATACAGGAAGTCACAATAACCGGCTGGTATTTGTTTTGTGCAGTTTTTTCTTTATTTGTAAAGTTTTATTAAAGCAGGTTTATAAAATAGACAGTTTCAGCTCTGTGTTCTGATTGGATGAGCTGCATACGAAGCTGTTGCAACGTTGCTTAGCAGCCATAAACGATATACAGTTGGTCTAATAATCTGTATTACCTAGTTGTCGAAAAAACATTGTTTTATTAGGTTGCATTATGTTGTTTTATGGTGTTTTAATTTTATTTTAAACCTTGTTTTGATATTAGCACATGCAAAATGGACTTGGCCATTACACTAATTTTCTAGTATCCTTATATTTTAGAAAACAGATGTTCAGAATATTTTAAATAACATTAATGTAGGATGTTGGAATAACTCATTATAGCAGTATTAAAAGCAGTCGTACATCTTCATTATTATAAATTAGTTAAAACATCTGGTTATCATGACGCTTGGCTTGGTGTTATTGGTGACTTTTATTGGAGACTGTAGAAAAAAGAATATGTTTGTCTTATGCAGCTTTGAGATCTGAGATGGTCTGTGGTTTGTGCTTTAATGGTTTTGTAAAGTCTGATCTCAGATCAGCACACACGAGTGAAATCTTCTCGCAGGCCCTTGAGGCAGTGCATTGATTGATGCTTTTGTCAGTTAAACACTGAAGCTCTGCACAGCTTTTGTACTTGATAATTATTTCCCACTTTGAGTGTTTAATGGAGACCTGCGCATCTGTGATTCCTTTTCATTCATGCCTGATGAAACAATCAGAGCTGCGGAGATGAGCGTGTGAGAACGAGTGTGTCTCTTCTTTTATTGCTCAGACCCAGCTAACAATTTTACATCCTTACGTTTCCATTCTATAACAAAATGTCCAATTTTTTAGACATTGTATTAATGTTATCTGAGAACATTGCCTGTTAGCTGTGGAGGTTGTTTTAAAGCTAAAAATGTGTCAACACATTTGGCAAATCGAAACACATTTGAGAAGCAGGAGACACACACTTATTCTCTGTTTATTCTCATTGTTGTAGAGGAGAAACGTTTGAGATAGTAAAGAGATTCCCTCTCTTTCTCTCTCTCTCTCCCTATCTCTCTCTCTCTCTCTCTCCCTTTGTCCATCTCTCAATCTCTCAGTCCTTGTGGAAACCTGCATTCGCTTTTGCACCAGGAAATGCGTTAACCCCCTTTGTATGGTGACAAAGGGGTGTGTTAATCTCACGAGTTGGCAGGGACGTTGGGGGTGGGTGTCAGGGAGAGATGAGCGACCGTCTGTGTGTATGAGTGCGCGTGAGCCAGCCGGCTGTCAGAGCGTTGACCGGCCACACACACGCTGCAGGAGCCACAGGGAATGCTTATTGACAGACTGGATATTAGCCGTGACCAGGAAAGGACTGCTAGCCACAGCATCAAGGTAATAGAATTATGGCTGCTTAAAATAAAGATTCACAAAGATCTTTTGTTGCCCTGCGACAGGATTTTGTAGTTGTCGGGTGGTGAGAGTTCTCAGTGGGCATAATGGTGGTTTTTGTTGTTTTCTGAATGTTTCTCACACCCTGTGGGCCAAAGTTTCACCCTCAGGCTAAACTATTTCCTTTCATCTCTCTGACTCGGGCTTTGTAACGACAGTCCTAAGATGAAAATGAGAACAAATAGCGTTTTGTCTGCAGTACACACCTGCTATCACCTTACCTGTGAAAACCTGAAAGATTTGTCTTTGTGTTTGTTGATTTGTTTTATTTTTGTGACTTACACAGATAGATAGATAGATAGATAGATAGATAGATAGATAGATAGATAGATAGATAGATAGATAGATAGATAGATAGATAGATAGATAGATAGATAGATAGATAGATAGATAGATAGATAGATAATGATACACAGGTGATGAACAATTTTTAGATCTGTCTGTCAGCATTAGATACAGTGTTTTCAGATCCCTGTCTCTCTCTCTCTCTCTCTCTCTTTTTATCGCTTTCTCTCTCTCGCCCCACCATGCCGGCATGCAGCCTGTCTCCATGACAACCCCTCAGGTCAGCTCTAAGAGGTGGGAGGTAGTCAGTGTCAATTTTTTGTCCTGTTTTTACAGCTCGTTCTTTCTCTTTCGGTCTCCCTGTGAGACAGCAGCTGTTTGTGACAGCTTCACGAGGGGCTGGAGGCATCCACAGTTTGCTCTAAAATCACAAAACAATACAGTAAACCAGAAAGGCTCTCTCTCTCGCTGCGCCTTTGTGGTGGTCTCCCATCAAAAGCGCTGCGCTCCGGTTGAGTGGGGGCCGTGTTTCTGATAATGCGAAATGAATGCGTGTGTCTCAGGGGAAAGGACTAATATATGCGCAACCATGAACCAGCACGTGTGATATGGAGGGGCCGAGGGGGGTGCCAATACTAGTAGCTCTCTGCTGATTTAAAACATGGCCTTGTGCCTACAGAGGCAGTCATTTTTTAGAAATCCCATTGGAGCAAAAAAACAACTAGTTTTTCTGTTGTGTGTTTTATTGCACACAGCATTGATTAGCACCTGTCTTTACTTTCTGACTGCATCTGTTCACAGGTAGAGTGTTAGATTCTGCAGTTTTAAAGGCACAGTTCACTCAAAAATACATGTCTTGTCATCATTTGCTCACCCTCATGTGGTTTCATATCCGTATGACTTACTGTGTGGAACATAAAAGCAGGAATGTCTGATTCATGAATGAATCAAATTTTTTTTGATTTGTTCATGAATCACAACTGATTTAATTCCGTTCACTTTGGTTAACAAACAGCTCAAAGAAGATTGTAAGTGAATAACGACTCCTGTGTGACTTTAGAAAACTTATATATAGCGCATGAGTTCTGCTTTTGTGCACTGTTGACTAATCTACTTTTCTGAGGCACTGAAGCTCCAGTCTCCATTCATTCTAATTGCAAGTTGAAGGGGCGACCAGCACAATTTTTACAATGTCTTCTTTTATGCTCTACAGAAGCAAGAATCGTATCGTTTTGGAACATCACAAGAGCAAATAAAAATGAGCTAAATAATGACATCATGAGAGAATTTTAATTGTACTGTCCCTTTAAGAAAAGAGATTCATGATGCTTTAAATGTGCTTTAAATTTTCTTTAAATTTTCTCAGTCATCCAGCCTGTCTCATTTAAATTGTTCTGTTATGTTTTTACAGCACATACATCTGAGCAGTGGACATCTGGTCAGAACCAAGGACTTTCTCTCTGATACGGTTTGAGCAGGTATGATGTATTTTCAGCTGTAAGCACGTCTGATTTGAGTGTCCTGACACTAAAATAAATATAACTGAGCTTGAGATTCAACACAGCAGCTAAATTAAATGAAAAATCCACTAAAGACACAATAAAAAAGGTGGACAGCGGAAAAAAACTGCTGAATGCACACCGGTGAACAGGAACACGCTTTTCTGTCACATAAGTGTTTGAGTCTTTAGGTCTCTGAGGGCTAAAACCGGCTGTCAGCTGTGTGCCAACAAGTGTCCCAAAATCTCCCACAGAAGGGAATCTGAATATGCAATAATGTGAGTCCATAATTTGAGTTAGAAGTTTAACAATATTACCCAGAATGCATCATGCTCTGGACAAGTCTTTGAGTAATGCTCTTGTTCAATGCAAGATAAACTGTGTGGTATATTGTTTGTTATAGCTTGTCTGGCGAAAGTTAAATGCAGTTTTTCTTTCTCCAGGCACAGAAATGACATGAGTAGTGTAAAATTTGTCCACCAATTTTACAGGTTGAATAAGATTTAAAATACCTGGCAGCTTTTTGTTCAGTGTGAAGTCCTGGTCTCTGTTGTTGCATTAAGTGCATTAAGTATAACCACAATGTTTAATATTAATATTGTTTTAAAGTTTTTGTAGAATAAATGTCACAAATCATTAGAGCTTGACTTGTATTGAAAAACGTATCTGACAAGCTACAGTCTCTGATAGCATCATTAAAACTTCTGTGTGTGTTTAATAGACTTAAGCTAAATGGTCCTGTGATTCTCCTCTAATGATGAGTCCTGCTGTGTTTCACTGTGTGCTGAGAACGTCTGGTCCATCAAAACACAGATTTTCAGTCAGCGAACCTCAGCTCAGATGTGTTTTGTAGTAAAAAGCAGAAACAGGCGGATCTTGTGCCGTGTGGTGAAGTTTGCTGCCGGGAAGTTGTTTTCTGACAAATAATGTCATCAACATTTTTGGGGTTTGTTTTTGGCCGGACCGAGGGCCATATTGTCTGGCTGAGTCACGGTGATTCTTCATTGCTCTTTGGTTTGGCTTAAAGCGACAGTTCACCCAAAATTGAAAATACTGACCATTTATTTCTTTCTGTCCTGGAGGGTAAAAGGAAATTTACTACAGAATGTTTGAGCTGCTCTTTTTATACTATGTGTGTGTGTGTGTGTGTGTGTTTTATTAACAATTTTTAGAAAATAATTACTAAAACGTCAGTTGGTTTTTCATACAAAGCAGCCATGTGACTGTTTGCAAACCCTAGACTACATTTATAATGCTTTTTATGGTCAGTCTTGTCCCTTTAAAGGCCTAACAGCCTCGGTCCTCATTCACACGAGCAGCTGTAAATTTTGGGTGAACTATGCCTTTAATTTTGTTTCTCTAAAGCAGATATTAGCTTTGGCTTTATACCTTCAGGTAAAGGGTTTGGTGGCATCACAGGTATTATGTGATAATTCAGTCTAGGGCACAGGCAGTTTGAACTGTGTTAATGTCAGTGATATGAGCACATACTGCAAAATCTCTGGTTCTCCCACACACAGCATTGCGGACAGATGACCACAGCTTATCTGTAACAGATGGAAGCGAGGGAGCGAGAGCCAAACCGTTTTTTCCTCCTCCGTTCTCTACAGTACTGAGAGATTTTAGTGTAACACAAATAGATGAGTGCAATTTAAAAAACAGTCTGTGTTTTGGAAGCGATTTAAAAAGGTGTTGTGCACATTTTGTCAATTTTGGGTTATGCTGTAGTTTTAATGCACTTTTTAAGCACTATTGACAAACAAAAGTACTGTATTAATACTGCCTTTGGTAACGTATTTATCGTAGATATTTGTTCCAGAATTTTCTTAAAAACAGTCAGTCCTGATTCTCAATGAAGTCTCACAAACCTTAAGTGAAACAAAACACAGTAACTTGAGTCATTCTAAGTCAGATATGAGCTGAAGGAAAGACTTGTGGTTAGGTGGGTAAATTAGTTGGTTTACAGTGAGGGAAGCAGTTTAGATCAGACTAGTTAAGTTCCTTGTCTAATAGTTGTGACCCTCATCATGTTGTGCTCATTGATGTAGGCCTCACCCTTATATGGTTTCTCCAGAACACAAATAAGCCTGTATTCCAGTCCTGTGGCCTTCAACAGAGACGAGATCTTTCATGAAACACATGGACCACTGCTTTCTCACCACTGGTGCTGTATAGATTTTACACAGCAGAACAGCGGAGAAGCGCATTATACAGTCTGATCATCCGATTGTGGGACGTTGGAGAGCTTTTTACAACCAGTATTGAATAAAATATTTTCTCTCGTACAATAACCTGCTGGGAAGAAGGATGTTAGAATGATGTCAGACTCTCTTTCAGTTTTCAGGAGCCATTGAGTCATTTCTGGTAAATCCCGGCTGCTTTCTAAATATTTAATGCAGAGAAGTAGTTTGTGAGAGCCTGACAAAAGCATCATTTTCTGTGTTATTGGAGAAAGACTTTTAAGAATACAATTAACATTTTGCTAGTACATGAATTATTTGTCATCTTTATGATAAGATGGAATAATTGTGTAATAATTATGGTGATTACAAGATTTAAACTCTCCCTTTTGTTCAAGACAAGACATTCAGATCAGAGTGGATCAGTCCAGGTCTATCTGTGCTTCCAGTGTAAACTTGTGTACAGCGTTACAATGCATCAGCCTAACTAAACTATAAACAGCACAAAGTAACAATGAGGCTTGTGATTGGCCAGACAGGAGTGTTGCTGACAATCAGCAGCTATCAAAAGCTCGGGAGAGAAAGAATGTTCTCTAATTCTGCTGACGCTACAAGAAACGACTGACCCTTTAGCCGCGGATAACCCCACGCCAGCGCTGCGCTAAATGAAGTTAGCTCATTTATTTGGATAGCAGGTCTGCGCTAACCCCGGGCACCGACCTTCTGAAACAAAGCAGGGCTGAGGTTTTGCATTGTCTTGCTTCCGAAAGCATCAGTTGTTGGTTTTTGGACACAACAGCGGCGTATTGGCCAACAGAACAGTTCAACACATACTGTTTGAAGTTCTTAAGAGTTTTACTGTGTAATTTACTACTGTATATATCCTTAAAATTGTGGTAGACTTGACTTGTTTTGAGAGAATGTGTCTTAAATTGAGTTTTTCTAGGGATGTTTTCTGCTTTTAATGCTTGTTTTAAGAATTTTTTTGTGTGTAGTTCATGCAAATACAGTAAATAAATCAATTTATCAATAGGGTAACAATAATGATTAGATATTTTTACTGGTAAACAAGACAAAATCGTTAATTTGCAGAGTAAATCCAATATTGTTAGAGTGTTATATAAAGCAAAATTAGATGCTTCTGTGAGTTTTTCAAACAGCTCATCGAAAACTATTTTATTGACTCTTTGACACCAAACTCCATTTGTGCTTTCAAAATGAGTGAGTCAGGACATTGCAATTGAGAAACCAGGAGAACATACTGGAATTTGATTGGCTGAGAGATGAATTAAAATGCAAAACAGTGCAGGTTAGTGACTACAAAGCAAACACAGGTTAGTAAACAAAACTTAACCCTTTAGAAAGGTTTTACAGAATAATAGCTCGCTGTATCATCTGTGTTGCTGCGGTTATATCAGTCATCTGATTCTTCTCTGAAGGGCTTCAAACTTTTGTGTGCAGAGAGACATTAAATGTCTTTTCTCATTTGCCCTTAAGGCATCCAGCGCTAAAGCGAAGAGCTATCGTTTCTTTTCATTCTTCAATGACAGCCGAGAGCTGTCGAGAGCGCTTTTCTCAGTAGTGTCCTGTGCTTGGATTTACATTAAAAAGATGGATGGGTTAGCTGAGTTTTCTGTGTCATTTAATAGGCTGGTGTGTGTAACAAGTGTGTTGCCTTAGAAACGGAGAGATGGGTAAATTAGCGACCCGGTTTGTTCTCTTGACTCGGGTCTTCTTCAGAATGAAGGAGCTTGTTGAGACGAACTTGGGTCTATGAGAGAAAATAAGTTTCCCATGTATTTAGTTTGAGGGCATGTGCTTCAAATCGCTGTGAAAAAAAAGCTTCAGAAAGCTTTTTCTTGACGGTTTAATTGCTTTTAAAGCGGTCCTGCTATTTTTTAAGTCATTTTTATATCATTTGTTATGTCATTTAAAGTAAATATTTGGAATTATGAAATGATTTTGCTTTAGAGAACGTTTATATAATTTACATATATACAGTATAATTCAACTATTTAGGCTTTTTGGGATACAGTAATTTAATTACAGTCATTTAAATAATGTTTAGGCCATTATGGTATTTTGTGGATTGGTCCTGTACAATTCTGTAAAAAATCCACACTGTTGCCAGACCAAAAACTTTTATTGGACCGAGTTTATTTTGTGTCTCATTCTCATGGTAATATCCAGCCCAGCTCAAAACACACACTGAGAGACCTTTCCTCACCCGAGATGGACACTGTGTTGATGGTTCTCACACTTCTGTGCCATTGTAGACGTTGTGAAGGGCAAACGGTTCTTTAAAGACATTCACGCATTTAAACGTAGAGCTATTCAGAGCTAAATCCAAAAATGCCCACAACAATTTAGGCTATGATATTAAAACAGCAACACACACACACACTCAAAAGTGTCTGTTTACAACAAACAAACTCAAGTACAAAATGAGCTTGTGAAAAGAGAATCGCTACTTCTCAACACAAACAACACGTTTGCCAAACCCACAGAAAACATCAGTGGGGTGTAATTATGAATGAACCCGTATGAATGAAGTTCTGCCGTTTGGACTGTACGGTACAGTTTCTATTCACCCTTACTGTAAAAATCCATTCATATGCAAACTGTGCCATTGAATTGCATATATTCTGCTCAATCTTTGCAGGAATAAATGCAAGATTTGATGTTATGCAAAACCCTGTGGCAAAATTTTACTGTAACAGGCTCTAGTAAACAGTAATGTTTCTGTAAAGGAGTTATAGTTATATTATCCTGCCAATCTGAGAGCGAATAGAAGCCTGTGTCATATTTCTTGCTGACCTGTCGCAACTGTCATAATCTGACTCAGCAGTAATATAAGTACTGGTTTGTCTCTTTAATGACATCAGCTTTTTCATAAAAGAGGATTGAGTTATTTCTCACGTTGAGCCACGGTGCTCACGAGGGCGGCACAGGTTTGAGTCAGGCCCGCAACATTTCTTGATCTTTTCCCAAGTTTGCTTACATTCGTTCAATTCAATCAGAATATTAACCGCAACGTCTGTCTGTATTTTAATTCAGGTTTGGGCAATAATTCATCATACTTTATCTTAAAGACCCAGCACTTTTTTCACAGAATCGTTATGGAAACGAAAGGTCAACCGCAGCACTGGTGGCATGGCAACAGCCGGAGTGATTGACTGTTTCCATTTAGCTGTCACCGTGGCTACACTGCGATTGATTGATCCAGGTTGTTCCATTGGGAGTCTGAACAGATACATCACAGCCGTCAGACACACTCCGCATTATCCTAAAATAACTTTAAATACCTTCATAGCTGCACATTAAACAGTGTTAAAAATGATTGTTTACTCGTGCTCACATCGATTTCAACCCAAATCGATGTTTAAGTTGTAATTTTCTAATAATTTTCCTTCTTCATTGTTAAGTCAGTAAGTTCTGGTTTGTAAACAAATTGTTAAATTATCAGGTTGTTAAGTGTTATGATTATAAATCATTTTGTTTGTTCCTCACACAGAAGTATCATTTTTGTTCCATAAAAGACACAAGGGTGAGCAAATAATTTTATATTTGTAATTTTAGTAAACTATACTTACTAAACTATACTAGACTAGTGAGAATAATGCTAATGCTGGACTTCCTCTCTTGGCCAATGACCTTTTGCATCTCAGACTGGAAATTTTTGCCACTGACTGATTTTAACTCGTGTCTAAGCAACTGGCCCTCAGTGTATTTTACACAGTCTGTGGTGTATCTAGGAAACCGGCTCTGTATGACACAGAGTAATATGATGTACAATCCACAGCATATGTGATATTCAGAAAACCTCACCTGTCTGTAATCTCACCTTGATATGAATTTTTGGATCCACAGACTCATGCACTCTTTCTCTCTCCCTCTCTCTCTCTTCCTCTCTCCCTCCCTCTCTTTCTCTCTCTATTGCTGTTTGACTCAGTCATGGTTTCTGCGCTCATGCATTATGCAAAGCAGAGCCCATTTCCCTGACACAGTCTGCTACCTGCTAGCATGAACGCACAATGCTAGTGCTATGGCACATTATACACCTCTGGTGTCATTAAGGAGCTCGTACATTCAACCCAAAATCTTTCTCCATTCTTTGGGTTTATGTCGCGAGTCACATCACATTTGTTGATGAAGCACATATCTGATTCCCCTTTAATTACATCATTAACAACTACTTCAGTTCTGTGCACACTACATTAATTTTATTTGGGAGGGAAGTCAGATAAGACAGAGATTTATCTACATTTTTTGGAAGCGATTATTTGTTTTTTTGCAAATGGGTTTGTCACCACCTCAACTCCCCCGGAAGCGAATTTGGTTGTAAAATTTTGTCACTTGCTTGAATAATCAAACACTGTGGGTGGGTGTTTGGTACTAATCTGGTGTTTGTTGTTCTAGGGTTTAGTTTAACTGTAAAATTAAAACCAGGATTAAAATTATGGACCAGATGTAACCCTGATTATTTTAAAACAGTTTTTAATACAGAATTATTAAATAAACATGGATTTAATCTATGTTCAGGACTAATCCTTGTTGTTTTAAAAAGAGGAGTGACGCTCAATTTAGCTGCAGTGTGTACACAGCCAATGTGTACCACAATATGCTATTGTTACTGTATTGTTAGTCCTTTTACCATCCCTCCGGTGTATAAGTGGAAATGAAGGTATGCTTCAGAAATTTCCATTCAGTGGACGCTGAAAACCAAACATTGCAACAAAGGGCTTTCTGGAGCAGGAAAAGCAGTGTGTTTCTTTGTCTCTGGTAATTTACCTCTGAGGTAGCCAACAACCAGCTGTTTAATTTTGTGCTCTCACCATGTGTGTTCAAGTCCATATGTCACTTGCCATCATAGCGTCTCTGTATTTTCCAGCTGAATGCCTCACATGTTTCTGTGCCTGTTATGACACGTGTTTGGATTTAAAGATTTTGTTTTAGCGCTTTTAATAGCATAAACATTTAATTCTTGTTATCTCTTCTGTTTCTCTTTCAGTCTCACTGGCTAGCCTTGGATGCCGCTGTATGTTTGAATGGTCACACTGAGCACGGATCGCAAGGCCCGGTTGCTTTGACCTGGTGGGGAAGGATTTTGACGTAACACACCCTGCCATGGACAGGAACAGGAAGTGCGTGCTCTGTGGAGGAGCCGTGATGCTGTTGCTGTTGGGTCACATGACCACTGCGTTAGAAGTGCCTCTAGATCGTGAGTATAACAAACAGACCCCGGCAATGAACTTTGAACCCCTGTTATAATATTTCATAGTTCCCGTGAATAAGGTAATTAGTGCATTGGAACTTGTGTTTCCATAAACTGGATTGGCAAACACTCCCACTGTGCAAACAGGCAGCCCCGCCCCCAGCTTACCTCATTGGTTGAACCACATGAAGTATTTAATGTTAAAAATGCCAGCATTTACAGTTTTGAGGATAGCAACCCTACAAATGTCTTACTTACAGTATAGATCATTCTACATAATAATCTAGTATATGGGAAAATAATACACAGGCTACAGTGCATGATCCTCATCAGGGTCGCTCCAGCCAGTCAGTCACTGACAAACAAACAACATCATCAGAACTGCATTAGGGGAATGAAACGGCATGAGAATTGCATGATGGGAAATGAGCGCCCAACACACCTCTGGAAGTTTCTCTAAGGGAACCTGAATTTGTTTTGAATCTTCTCTTCTATCTTCTCTTCCACTAATTTGAACCCTTTATTCTCTGCTTATGTACTTCCTGAATCATTTGGACAAAAAAGCAAAAGTTCTGGAGGGATGTAAGTTCGGGCACTTTGCTGTGACATCTGTCGTTCGTTTAGCTTTCTTAATTTTTTACTTCATGTCTGTTTTTTTCTGTTTGAAGTGTTTCTGTCTGTTGGGATGCATATTTCACGTTTTTTTAAACATTAAATAAATTGTACAGTCCAAATTGTGAAGCTAAGCACAATATAGCTGTATCTGCCATGCTAACAAGAAGTCTTACGGCAGTCTGTGTTGCATGTTGCATGCTTTGGTTGTTTGTCCTCCTGAGTTTTGACGTGCTGTACATACAGTAGATGGAATAAAATGAGGCGGAAATGGACACATTATATTTTTAGATATTTTTGCAGAGTCAGATGGAAGATCTGTTCGGAATGTGTTGGTTCTGCAAAAGTGTGTGAGTGTGTGTGTGTGAGTGTGTGAGAGTAATAGTAAGAGTGAGTGTGTGTGAGTGAGGGTGTGAGTGGGAATAGAGATTTTTGTATTTACACCCCTCTCTGTGCTTTAGTGCCACAACCTCCCACAATAACTCATCAGTCCCCTAAGGATTACATCATCGACCCCAGAGAAAACATCATTATCCACTGTGAGGCCAAAGGAAAACCTCATCCCAGGTGGGTGTCACTTTGAATTGCCATGGTTACTGTCACCGCAAATTCCACCACTGTGGATGGATGCATAACATTTTGTAGTCCGCTGTTATCTGTTTGATAAGTTTGAGATACCTTTTAGCAAACGTTAAAGAACATTCTGAGAATGTCTTGTGGGTGAAAAGTTGAATGAAAGTTGTTTGTGGGTTGCACAAGAATATGTAAAGTGTTCAGAAGCCATGTTAAGCTTTTGAGACCCTGATAGTGTAAATTAACGTCCACCTGGGTTATATATTCCTATGCTCCTTCAGTTATGTTTCACCGAGGAAAGAAAATAATGTTATGAATGTTATGACAAAATGTTATTTCTGGCATAAACTGTTCTCTTACTGAACTTTCTAAACACAACATGATAGAGCCGCATAGTCATAAACAATGATATTGATTGTCCCTTCACTTTCCAGCTTCTCTTGGACACGTAACGGCACTCACTTCGACCTGGACAAAGATCCAAAAGTCATAATGAAGCCCAACTCAGGCACTTTGGTGATCGACATCAGTGGAGAGAAGGCGGAAGCGTACGAGGGCGTTTACCAATGCATCGCCCGCAACGAATACGGCTCCGCCGTGTCCAACAACATCATCATTCGACAATCAAGTAAGAGCTGTTTCAGTCACGGCTAACAGGGTTCGCACGTTACCCTGAGAATGATATAAAAAAATCATACTGGCAAAATCAACAGTATCAATTTTGTGTCATAGGGTCCCCCTTGTGGTCAAAAGAGAAAAACGAGCCAATCACAGTGCAGAAAGGGATGTCTCTAGTGCTGCAATGCAGACCACCGGCCGGCCTGCCTCCTCCAATCATCTTCTGGATGGATAACAGTAAGAACAAATCACATACACTCACGTAGCATCTCCTGCTAGTACAAACCAACTCTATTGTCTCATTTGTTTGTGTTTACATGTGCTTCACTACTTTACATGGTGACTATATATGTAAACCCCTTGGCCTTTCTACCCAAACTAAGCTTAGCCTAAAGTTTAGCCTGTTGTTTACAAAATGCATAAAGCCTTTAATATTAATCTGTCGTCTGTTAGATTTCCAGAGACTTCCTCAGAACAGTCGTGTGTCCCAGGCTTTAAACGGAGACCTGTTCTTTTCCAACGTGGTCATGGAAGACACCAGAAACGACTACATCTGTTACGCCCGCTTTCCGCACACCCAGACTATACAACAGAAGCAGCCAATCACAGTCAACGTGCTGGACAGTAAGTACTTCCTGCCTATCGCTCTAACACAGTCACCCGGTTTTGTTTTACCTCAGTCCACACATCTGCTGTGCTAATACAGTGTGTAAATACAAAGTCACATGACTTTGCCACCTTTTACGTATTAAATTAAGCCTGCGATATTCAATCATGTTTGTCTGTTGATTTTACTCTTTGTTTTCTGTTT
This sequence comes from Yasuhikotakia modesta, assembly GCA_036877545.1. NCBI lineage: Eukaryota > Metazoa > Chordata > Actinopteri > Cypriniformes > Botiidae > Yasuhikotakia > Yasuhikotakia modesta. The sequence goes on from JBAJNP010001218.1 coordinate 31,291, forward strand.
ATTATTTTGTTTTTTCCAGACACGCCATGTTCCTAGTTTTGCATGCTGATTATTTTCTGTTGTATTACAGTTGAAGCTATGAATGACACTGTCTTGGCAGCTTTTTTGAATGGCTCAGATTTTTGGGGTGGTGAGTGCTAGCAAACTTTTACCAAGTGAACCCAGCCTTCATCTCAACCATCTGATTAACCAGGTGTAGCTCATCACTTACTTATATCACTTACTTAACCAGGAATATAACCCACCCCTGTAGACCCCTAAACCTGACATTAAATCCCTCATCAAAACAAAGGTCTCACACTTCATCGCACCCACTCAGTATTAATATTAATTTCAATTTTTAATCTTCTAATAGGACATTACTGGACCTGCCTACCTTAGATGACTAGTTGTTTTTTCTTAACATTTATACTCTGTTCCAAAACCTAGTTACCCGGCTACTAGGCAGCATTTTAATGCATAGAGATGCAGTTAATCTGATGACTTTTTTAAAGTAGGTTAGCAAATTATGCTGCTTTATTTATGGTGACATCAGGGCAATCCCATAATGCATTGTGAAAATAAATCCAAGATGGCGGAAGAGGTCATTTTCTATGTTGATCACTTCAGATCAGTCATGTGTGTGGCTGCATGACATATAGGATGCTGCCTTAGAAGGGAGCTGCCTATGTAGGGAGTAAGCAGGGAGGCAGCACATTAGGTTTTGGAACAAATATAAAAATATATTTAATTATCCTTATAATTAAATTAACAAATATCTGATTCTGATGATAAGTAGCACATCTCACGTCTCTTTCATTTCTGATTCTTCTTTCATTTGGATCCTTCCATTCTCTTATAAAGACCTTGACTATCCAACAGAAGTAATGGAAGGATAAATCGCTTCTCATTCAATGAGGTTCACTTGATTACGGATATCAGGGTCAGTTTTTCGCAGGGTTATGAGCACTAAGATGTCAACGCAAGACTGAGGTTCTAGAATCCCATCTCAGGTTCTAAATGGACACATTTTCCAACATTTCCCAAATGAAATTCAGTTATTGTGACAGATCTGATCTGCCGTTCTCTCTGTACATCTTATTCACGTGTGGTTTTACACACAGTACAAAATCATCCCCTCTCAAGTATTAACAAAGGAGGTCCTGGCCAACAGCTGGCTGGATTTAAGTCCCACCTATCTGATTGTGGCCGATCCCTGTTCTAGACAGTCCATCTGGGGAGAGAGCGCCTTCATTTTTGCATCCAACGGGAACGCGCAGCACAGCCATGGTTCTGAAGGGAGACACACTGGAGCTGGAATGCATCGCGGATGGCCTGTGAGTAGCTGGAATTGGGAATGAACTTCATTTATAGTCTTTCTTCTCTCATTTATTATTATTGTGTCTTATTTGTTCCGTTCAGTCCGACACCAGACATCTCCTGGAGTAAAGTAAAGGGGGAGTTGCCCAGTGGCCGCTTTTCATTCCACAGTTTCCAGAAAACCCTGAAGATAACAGAGATGACAGAAGCAGATGGAGGAGATTATCGCTGTTCGGCCAGGAACCGCTTGGGGAGCAACGATCACATCATCACTGTCATGGTCAAAGGTCTGTCACAAGATTTTATTTATAAATAATCCTGTTTCTTATATAATTCACTACTTATACTCTTTACTTATAGTGCCTTCAAAATATACGTTTTGTATACGCACCACAATAACCCTACATTTTAACTTCCACAGCGGCACCTTTTTGGATCAGCGCTCCTCAGAACCTTATCCTTGCTCCGAAAGAAACTGGAATGCTCACCTGCCGGGCGGATGGCAACCCTAAACCCACGGTTACCTGGTCTGTCAACGGAATGCCCATCGAGAGTATGTTGCATTTATATTCCTTTGAGGTCATGGTGGGTACAAGGATGGGCAAATAAATATAATTATGATGTCATATCTTCAAAGACTCGCCTACGGATCCCAGTCGGAAAATCGAAAATGATGTCATCATTCTTAGCGATGTACAGACCGGATCCAGCGCGGTTTACCAGTGTAACGCCTCTAATGAATATGGATACCTCCTGGCCAATGCCTTCATCAGTGTCCTGGGTTAGTTAGTATACAAATCTATATACTCTATGTGACTTTTGATCCTATTGGTTTACAGCATTCAAAAATTCTTGATTCTGATTGGTCAGTCGCATAAAAATCACTGTTTGGGGATTAAATTAGCTATAACGACTGGCTGTCTCTATACTCTGGCTTACATTGTACTGTGTCTCTTATACTGTATAATATGTATGGTAGATTAGATTGTTATGTAATCAGACATGAAATATAATGTATTATATTTCAGCTGAACCGCCAAGAATCCTGACCCCCCCAAACCATGTGTACTCAGTCATCACAAACAGCAGAGCCCTGCTGGACTGCTCTTCATTTGGGTCGCCACTTCCAAAGATCACTTGGTGAGTTTTGTAATTGTTTTTGCTTAAATATCTGTTTAACATTCCTGAAAAACAACCTTAAAGGAATAGTACATCAAAAAATAAGAACTAACATAATATACCCTCATGTCTTTTTAAACCTGTATGACCTACTTCTTCTGTGGAACACAAAAGAACTTTTGAGAAATGTTTCTGTGGTTTTGTGTCCACCAGGTGCCACCTTTGTTTGCTAACCAGCAAATTTCAATATATATATTTTGTTGTCTACCACAGAAGCAAAATAGTCATACAGGTTTGGAATTACATGAAGGATTTTTATTTTTGACTGAACTGTCCCTGTATGTGTCTATCATCCGCAGGTTTAAAGAAAGTCAAAGCATACAGGATGGCGACTCGTACATCATTCATAAAAACGGTACTTTAGAGATCAGTGTGGCTCAGACACAAAATGGCGGCAAATACACCTGCATGGCCTCCAACAATCTTGGCAACAAAGAGAATCACATACATTTGGAAGTGAAAGGTGAGAAAAAATTTGTGAGCTACAGTGCATTCATATACCTTTAAAGTGTATAAAAATTAATATTGGGCTTTTTCTTCAGAACCAACACGGATCCTGAAACAGCCAGAATACAAAGTGGTTCAGAGGAACAGTGTCGCTGTGTTCGAGTGTAAAGTAAAACACGACCCCACGCTTTTCCCATCCATGATCTGGCTCAAAGACAACGGAGAACTCCCAGACGACACACGGTACGACCTTACATTATTTGCAGTGTTTTAAAGGTGTAATTTAACTCTGTTGCTCTGCAAAGAAATGTTGTTGTTTTGACTCGGGTGTGTGTTTTGTGGGTGTAGATTTGAGGTGGGCTCAGATAGTCTCACTATACATGACGTGACAGAAGATGATGAGGGAACATACACCTGTATTAGAAACACCACCCTGGACCACGATTCTGCCAGCGCCACCCTCACTGTAGTTGGTAGGTTTAAGTTAAACATCTGACAGAATGTGCGGATCACTTACCTAACGGAACGTTTTCAGAATGTTTTCTAACATACTCTAAAGGTTGTAACATTACAACATTCTGCTGTAATGTTAGTACAACGTTTTTTAGCAAAACGTGTATATACCCAAGTAGTAGTTAATGTTATGCTTTATCAATGTTAAAATGTGTTTCTTGTAACCAAGCACAAATGTTAAGTCAACGTTCCCTGAATTTCGTTACTTAACAACATTTTTGTTACTTAATAGAAACATTAAGGAAATGTTTCTACAACCTTAAATTGTTAGCTTGGTAGGTCCTTCCTAGTGGTACAGTGCATCATTTTATTAATTACACTTTATGCCCGCTTAAAGTGTAACTGTTCTGTGTCTTGTAACTTGAAACACTGTGTAATAGTTCTACAGTACCTAGATCTGTGCCCTTTGTAAAAGGTGTAATAATTTAGCTATTGTATTCAACTGTAGATTAACTGGGTGCTAATATAGACTTTTAGTTGTTCTGTTTTGTGTCACTAACTTTAAACTTTCACCCAAAACTGCTTTCCTCGTTGTCAGAGGCCACACCAACTCCACCTGTAGAACTGGGTAAAATTCACTTCCTGTCGCTTCCCAAACAGCTCGCAGACTGTTTGGCATCTGAAGCATTTGTGTTTTTGTTGTTTATTCTCCATCACATTTCTAATATTTGGTTTTGAATGCGTTTTTGAATGCTTCCTTATAATGAATGTTGAAGGCAATGTTGTTATTTTATCTGGTTCTTACTCTCAGATGAGGCAGGAAACTCGACTTGGGCATTCAGTGGATGGGGCCCAATTTATGCCTTATTTGAAGAAATAAGAACCAGTGTGGTTTATTTTAACTTTTTGACACAATATACCTTTTAAGACTTTTCGTTTGATCAAAATCACGTCACATTTCAGTCTGTGGTGTATTTAATTTCATAAACACTTTTTTTGGTGTTTCTCATCTGGGTCATTTTGGCTTTGTTCAGACAGATAAAAAAATAATGTGTACAGACAAAAAAATAATGTGTATGTGTGTCTTTCATTTCAGTGGGATGCCATGATTAATTCTGGCAGAGAGCAGTTTCTATCCTTTTTCACACTAACAGTCTCTCCGCCATTATATGAGAATCTCTTGGCATCGTACTGATGCTTGTGATGTTGCCATAGCAACCAATGTGGCTACTGTCTGAACAGATTTCATCACTTGCAAAATAAAGTGACAGTGTGGAGAGTTAATACTATAATCTGGATTTAAGACCAGATTCCAAATTAGATTTGTGTGTAGTGTGAACAAAGCTTTTATCATGACTTTGTTGTTTTTTTAAATTGTGGTGTTTATTGCATGTTTCTTGTATCTGGTGAACTCAAGCTAAGTTGGCCAGGATGTTTTGTGTCTCATAATGTTTGGTGGTCTGGTTTCCCAGAGCAACCAGACCCTCCCACCGACCTGGAGCTGACGGATCAAAGGGAGCGCAGCGTACGGTTGACCTGGACCCCGGGAGATGAACACAACAGCCCCATTAAACGTGAGTAACACTTTCAGCCAATGGAATCCTTTTAAAATCGACCAATCAGCTGTTCTGATCTGTTTGTCTCTGGTTTACCTTAGTGTTCCTGATTCAATATGAAGATTCGCTGCATGAACCTGGAGCTTGGGTCAATATGACTGAAGTTTCTGGAACCAGCACCACGGCCCACCTCGAACTGTCTCCGTATGTGTATTACTCATTCAGAGTTCTGGCGCTCAATGACGTAGGTCTGAGCGAACCCAGCACCCCATCCGGACAGTACCGAACCAATCCTGCTCGTGAGTAAAAGAAATGATGTACGTTCAAAATCTGTAGATCAGAAGTTTAATACAGTTTTTCTTCAAACTCTCTCAGAGCCTGACAAGAATCCATCAGATGTTGAAGTTATTGGAACATCACCTGACAGCATGACAGTAACGTGGAGGGTAAATATATTGTTGTTATTTTGTTTTTTAATTACACTATATCAGAGATGCTATAGCATCTACGAGTCCCTCGTATGTATACATTATATATGAGAAAAATTGTAATGCCATATATGGTGCCTATAACCCCGCCGTGCATGTAAAAAGGGCCAATCACAAGTTTGTTTGCTTAAAAAAGGCACATTAGCTGGTCTGAATTCATTCTTAAATAGATTATAAATCAGATTATTGATATAATTTTTAATTTCTGGAATAAGGAACTGACAGGATTGGAAGCCAACGGTCCAGGTCTGCAGTACAAGGTGAGCTGGAGACGGAAAGATGTGGAAGAAAGCTGGACTTCACTCACTCTGGCCAACGTCTCACAGCATGTGGTGACAGGAACGCCCACTTTCGAACCTTTTGAAGTCACAGTGCAGTCGGTCAACGACTACGGACTGGGTCCCAGACCAGAGGTGGTGCTGGGATACTCAGGAGAAGACAGTAAGTGCTAATACTGATGTAGATAAAGCCATTTTATTCAACCTAAAATGTCACGATTTAATGCATCTGGTAATTGTCTCATTGGCTATGAAATTATCACATGTCTGTCGTTGTCATTTTAGCACCTACAGTGGCCCCAGATAATGTTCAAGTTTCAGTTGAGAATGGGACGATGGCCAAGGTTCATTGGGATGCTGTTCCTCTTTCGACAGTCCGAGGTCGACTGATGGGGTACAAGGTAGTTTTAAACACCTCAAATTTTTTTTTATTCAAAGCAACCTTGTAAATCAAACCCATGACCTTATTGGTCATATTACCAGTTAAGCCACAGGAAAGGTAACTATGGTTGCATTCTGTAGGTGAGTTACTGGAAGTTAAGAAGTCTCCACAAGGAAGATCTTGAGCCTGAGAGGCCGCAGATGCTCATCTTCAGTGGAAACGAGACAGACGGTCTTCTCCCTGACCTCCATCCCTACAGCCAGTACACCTTCAACATCAGAGCCTTCAACCGCAACGGAGACGGACCGACCAGCTCAGATCAGCAGTTTGACACTCCAGAAGGAGGTAGAGTCACTTACTGCAGTCTGATGAAATCGAAGCTTCATTATAAATTAGAATTGAAATTATGATGTTTCTTCTGGGAAAAGTTCCTGGTCCTCCTGCTGAATTTAAAATCAGAAACGTGGACCTGGACTCGTTGGTTGTGGAGTGGGCACCACCTGTGGAAGAGAACGGGCATCTCACCGGATACCTGCTCAAATATCAGCCTAGTGAGTAATGTTTAGAGAGTGTTTCATGAGAATTGGCAAGCTAATTTATTCATGTAGTCATTTTTTATGGACTTTTAACATTTTTGGGAAGAAAAATGTTTGGGAAGAAAAAAATTATTGAAGTGCCATAGCACAAAACGTTTTGTAAACAGTTGACATGGCAGCGTTGCCTCAACCAATGGAGTGAGTTTGGGGCGGAGCTATCTGTTAATCCATACAATGGTAGATTGGGTGGGAAAATGTAAAGGGTTACAGTTCTTTTGTGGCAGACAAATTGTGCCTAAAATCCATAATTCTCTCTCTGTTTGACTTCTTCTTCTTCATAGTCAATACAACAGATGAACTCGGGCCTCTTAAAGAACTGTTTCTCCAGGCGAACGAGACCAGCATCACTCTCGACAGCCTCAAGTACAGCACTCGCTACAAATTCTATCTGAATGCCATGACTATCAAGGGCTCGGGACCAGCCGTCACTGAAGAGGCTGTCACAGTTATGGATGAAGGTGAGGATTGACTATGAATAAAACAACTTTTTGTGCGAGAAATTCTTAACCAAAGAGAATTTATTCTCATTCCGTGTTGCTTGGTGACAGGGTTGTCTATAAAATTCATGGGGGCCCTAGGTGAATTTTTGGGTGGGCCACATTTTTGCGGAGCCCAATGAGTAAACTACACCATCTACATTGTCTGTAGAGCCCTTGTTCATCACAGGGCCCAGGGGAACATTGCTAATTGCCCCCATCAACCCCCCCAGAACAGATCTGCGTGGTAACAATGTCACACGTTTAACATTTTCAGGGCTTGTGATAAAACATAGATGGTGTTGCTTTAAACAGAGATGTTTCTAAACATTCCATTACAATTTTTTTGTGTTTTTTTAAGACATACAACTTTATTTTGACCTTGTTTGGTTTGGTCTGGGAAACTGAAGCTTTTGGCGAGACGTCTGAAAGCCTTTAAAGGAAGCAAATCTGTTAGGAATGGTGCATTGAAATGTATCGGCTTTCAGGAGCGTCAAATTTCATGACAAATGTTCTAATTTTAAATGAATGGCTGTCAGGTGACTCTACTTACATCCACTCTTTGCCTTTGTCTCTCTCTTTCTCTCTCTCTCTCTCTCTCTCTCTCTGAAGCATTAATTCGACATCCCGCAGTAGAGTCGGGTAAAGGTAACAGATTAAGGCTGATGAGAATGAACTGCTACTGTAGCACTCAGAATTAATAGATACATACTATGACTGGGCGATATATATTGAATACTCACAATATATTTGCAAACATTTTGACACAATTTAGTTAGTGGGACATTTTTAGTGTCTTAAAAACAATTTAAATGTCATTTATTGCTTTTAACTGTTTATTTAAACGGATAAACACGTTAAAAACCTGCTTGGTTGAAATAATTCATAAGTTTTAAGATTTTTAAGTCATAAGATTTTTCACAAGTTTATATGAAGATATATATCGCCCAGCTGTAACACACGTGCATGAACTTCCAAGACCAAAAATCCCTTCACCTGACCCGACCTGCTCCATGGAAAATCATGTTACCCACTGATGCAAATCCCATCCCACTGCTTTCATTAGGGCTTAGTCTGAACTTATGCGGTTTGAGTAGAATAGGAAAGTATGTCCAACTGTAATTTAAGACAAAGCCACATTTTTGCTTCAAACTCTACTTCCTGTCTGCACTAACTAGCCTTCATCGCACCTGCATGTTTCTGGCATGTTCTTTACTCTTTAAACTGTATTCCTGTCTTTTACTGCCGTGTTTTACTCTCTCCGTCTAATGTTTTGTGTTGTTTCTTGTGCGTTTCACTATTCTGTGTGTTCTTCCAGGCTCAACCCCCCCTCCACAACCACCAACACCCCCCGTCCTTCAGTCTTTGCAGCCCCCGTTTCACAAGGGTACAAGCGCTCCCGTCCTGAATCATTCTCTGTTTCCTCAGCGTTTGTGCAATACTTTTTTAGCAGGGGACGTTATACCGTCAAAAAACAGTTTCTTAGAAGTGATTCATTTCACTCTTGCATTGTAATGAAATGTGTCAGTGGCAATAAAAATAGAATAATCTGTATTTTAATATATACAGTGAGTCCAAAAGAAAAGAAAATCTAGGATTCAAAATCCAGTTTAAACCTTTTATTTGGAGTTTATAAGTCATATTTGTAACACTGACCATGTTAAATCTTGTATTCTGTCACTAAAGTAAAATGACATCATAAATACTAAGAATTTATTTGAACATTTTTGTAAATTTCTTTTTTGAAAAATAGCTGACAATATAATTTGCATCTGAAATATCTCTTTTTTTGCATTTATTCACTAGTGGTCTTTTGCCCCCCTCTCTGTATGTAAATACACTGTTGGCATGTTGTTGCACTGTCAGAGCACTCCTCATTTTTAACATTATAGAATACAAATACACACGATTTTAATGACTATTCGAAACCTCTAAATTCTTCTGGCACTTGTGTGCTTTGTTTCTCCTGTGTGATCAGCGCCCCCTTCAGGTCGGATGCTTAGGATCGTAAACTCCTCTGTGGGGGAGGACCATGTTGTGCTAAGCTGGGAATACTTGGGGCCGTTTATGTGGAACGCTTATGTGGAATATGTTGTTGATAACAGTAAGATTTTCCTTCTTAAAATTTCTATATGAAGACCGAACGCACGAGTTCCAGTCTTAAATTTAATAACAGAATTAAAAAAGCACCTTTAATAGGCGCCTGTACTTTCAATAACTTGTTCTGAACACAATTCTGTAACGTTTCATTGGTGATTGGTTTTTCCATAATCTCTCCCCTTCCGATGGCACCTTTTTCCAGGTAAAGAACCTTGGAATACAGAGTTTGTTAATGGCACCCGGACATATCAGATTAAAGACCTAAAACCTGGGATTTCCTATAGGGTCCGAGTGGTAGCCAAAGACCACTCGGACGCAACGGTCCACAGTACAGACGAGCTCTTGGTTACAGTTCCAGGTATGAACAGCATGCCTGTAGAATGATGGGTTCAACCCACCTGTCAATCATCCTCAAGCCCCACCCCCAGGCCTCTGTTTCAGACATCACCTGTAGTTTTAGTTTGGAGTATTCATGAGTTGAGCATGCTTGGTGTATAAATAAGATATAAAAATATAGATGCATGTCAGAAATATGTTTTCATTTTTTTGTTTATATGCTCCAGAGTTCTTCATTCATCATTAGGGGGAATGAATGTTGAAGTAACAGGTCATCGGTGCAACATCGGTTGTCATAAACAACAGAACTGGTTGATTATTGGTGTGATTGTGAACTTGATTCAACCTGACTCCGGTTTTGCGTTCACACTACAGTTTATGTTTCAATTCGGTTTCCATTGATTCACATCCATTTCTGAGTTCCAGTGACGTCTGCATGATAAATGAACCCCAACCTAAGAAAACTGCTTTGTTTTGTATCCACAGCCTTTAATTTTTATGTGTGTTTCTTTGTGCAGCTATGACTAGCAAGCAAGTTGACATAGCGACACAGGGTTGGTTTATCGGACTGATGTGTGCCATCGCTTTGCTAATTCTGGTACTGCTCATCGTTTGCTTCATTAAGAGGAATAAAGGAGGCAAATACCCAGGTACGGGGGGATAGTGTTTGAATTACGCTAAGTGTTTGTATGTTCTCATGCTAAGAGGGGGGTTAGGATTTACCAAAGTGTCATATGTAACAAAACACACTAAACAAACTTTAATGCACTGTTGACCTTATGTTGATCTTACGCTTACGTAGTGAAAGAGAAGGAAGACGCCCACCAAGACCCAGAGATTCAGCCCATGAAAGAGGATGATGGGACATTTGGAGAATACAGGTGAGAAACTCTTGCACATGTTCTGACACATTTAAAGTGATTTGATCCGGTTTCACACTCATTGAATACACACTTCTCCTCCTGCTCAGGGATTCAGATCGTAGTTTTTTCATTCCTGTGAGATGAATGTAAAGCTCTTTGGCTGAGAAACAACTTGAGGAAATCAGGAAAAAACTTTATACTTTAAACACAACAGGCCTTACAAACCAAAGCTCTGTATTATGTGACTGTTTAACACATTTTTGTTGTCATTCTTTTTTTTACGTTTTAAATGTCAGATCAATTGCCTTTCTGATTTACAGTAACATCAATGTTGCAATTTTTAAATTGTGTTTGTCATAAGTAATATTTATGTCATCAAAGATATTTATTACTATCATAACTCTTTATATTTATTGTTTTGTATTACATGTATTGTTTTATGTAATCTGTCTTCTCATATTGTCAGCAATAATGAAGTAAATGGAAATACAACAGGAATTAATTTGTCTCAAGTTAATTCATTTAAAAATCTCAGATCATTATAAGTTAATTGTTTTTTTTAAACACATTTTTAATGCCAAATCAGAATTGCAATTGACAGCTTTCATTTTTGTCTCCATGATGTCATTTCTTCATGACGTCTGTCCTTTGTTGTGTATGATGTCATCATTGTCTCAGCTGTACTGTGATAACATCTTTGTCAAACATGTCAGTCTGTCTCATTTGTTCCTCCTGTGTGTTTTGATTTTGGGGGGAGTTCAGGTCTTTGGAAAGGTAAGAGGGTCTTTGCAAGTCCTGCATGCATGTCATTGTGTTATTCTTTCAACCGGGTCTATAAACAAACAATGGTGAAACCAGCTTGTACTTAAAGTTATAACCCTGAAGTCTTTCAGTTTGCATAGCTGATTGTATTATGAATTGTTTATTATGATTTGAACTTAATTTAGTTTCTCTGATTCATTACTATGAATGTACCCAAACCTTCCCTTACAATTGCACGTTTTGACCAATTACAACCATCTACTGACCTGCAGTATAAAGGACTGTTATGAAAATTCAAACCCGCACCAAACAGCATGTTCGTGGAAATGGACAATGGAATTCTCCATGCTCTGGCTAGCTAGTGCACTAGCTAGCACACTTGGTTTCAGTTGTTGTATTGTAATATCCTGCCCCCCCTCCCCTTGTGTCTGTTCTTTACATCAGTGACACAGAGGACCACAAGCCTCTGAAGGGCAGTCGGACCCCTTCCAACGGCACGGTGAAAAAGGACGACAGCGACGACAGTCTGGTGGACTACGGTGAAGGTGGCGATGGACAGTTCAACGAGGACGGATCGTTCATCGGCCAGTACAGCGGAAAGAAGGAAAAAGACACAGCGGAGGGCAACGAGAGCTCGGAGGCTCCCTCCCCGGTCAACGCCATGAACTCCTTCGTGTAACTGCCTGACCTTTGACCCTTTCAACGCCACGCCCCCGTCGTCACACCATCCTATGGAGAACAGGCTATCTCTGTTGCACTGTGACCCCCTGACATCACGCATCAAAGAAATCATCATAAACAGATAACAGACCTCATAGGAAAGTCAGTAAACGAGTAGACAATGAAAACAATGAAGGATGTAGTAGACGGATGCAGTATATATGCAAGAAGACTGTATCTATAGCACAGGACCAGTCTTAGCTTCACCGCGATTGGTCAGAGCAAGGGTCACATGACGCTTAGACGTATTTGCTTGCGTAAATCTTTCGGCGAGTATAATATACATATATAACGGCAACAAAAACGTGTTTGGACTCTTAAGCCACACTTGAGTATGAATGTCTTAAATTAAATGCATTAAATAAAATGTCAATCCATATGAAATCTATTTACAGACAGATAGCATGGTCGCAAAGTTTAGCAATGTATATTTCACAAGATGTGTTTGTTAAGTTTGAAATAATATTAAACCTAGATTGCTCCAAAGAAGACTTGAAAGTAACTGGACACATTTTGTTGCCAAATTTGAATAATTTCAAGACTCGTTTAAATGACTAGTTAAAAGTATAAAATTCAAAGCAAAAATGGCTCAGGAATATGAAGTTAATTCTAAGAAAGCGTTTTGTTTTATATTTTGGTATGAAATGTTAAATGTGGCTTAAGTGTCCAAATACATTTTTGGGACTGCTGTATACAGTTATGTGTGTCTAATATATACATATACAAATTGATATATGAGAAAATATTTTCTAAACATGGCCCCCATTGCAGATGTCATTGTATCACACATCTCCTCTACTGGACCTGCATGGAATCAGTTTCTGAACACAGAGAATCAGTGAATCAACATTAGTCAGCCTTGTGGAGACTGTAAACCTTGTCTGACTTTGCTCACCTTCGCTTCACAGCTAATACAGTACGTGTCGCGTTCTGTTGTCAGTGTTCAAATCGGTATTATACACATTTAAAGCACCAATGTCTTGGTGGACATTGTTGTGAAGTGTGTGTCTACTCGTACAAGCTCTTCTTAGGCGTCTTTTCTGGTGGGTGAAAACCATATATACAAAAATCACAGTAAGACTAAAGAACCGGGTGTTGCGGAGGTGAGGTAGCATGTATTCTGAAACGGAGACACTGTTTGGACACTGTCCCTCACTCACATGCACGGACATGGATGTGTCCTTTTTGCTGTTTTGTTGTGTTTTTTTTGTGGCCCCTAATTTTGAAATGTTTTATTTATTTGCAACAGACGTTTTTTGATGTTTTATCCCCGGACACAAAGACTTAAGACGCGAAAACTTGGGACTTAAGATGATTTGCTTGATTTGGTACTGCATTGTGATGAAAAGCCCCCCAGTTAGCTATGTAGACCCCCTCTGGCCCCCTGTCATCCTACCCAATGCATTGAGCTGTTGGTGGACACAAACAACTGTGGTTCCACAGGATGCTAGCAAGACCCCATCAGCACGGTTCCTTAGTGCCTTGGTAGACAACGTCGTTCTGTGATCAAAACAAATTCCCTGTCATCAATTTTATCCAGAGTCTGGCCAATCAGCTGCGAGACATGCTGAGGTTGTGAGCCGACTGCAGAACACAAGAACAGGAAATGATGTCACATACATGTGTATCACAACCCAGCCACCACAGAAATCCTGATGGCTTCAATTTTGGGGTGAGGGGCCTGTCACTCCCCTTACAGACAGCTAAAAATACTGCCACTTTTCTGTATCAAGTGAACTGTATTTGATTGGTCTGGTCTGACAAATTGATGCCGTTTTGGAGAGCTCATAGCCTGTCCTAGGAAACCTCAACGTATGCGATACCAGAAGGCAGAAATTCACACCTCTTCACATGTAACCATTTTTAAAATCATGTTATTGCATGTTATGAAGTATTACAAGCTGTTGAGTGTAGTGAAATCAGGGCTTCACAAAACACAGAGTCTGCAGAGGTGCTGTTGTCAAATATGGCTGGAGTGTGTGTGTGTGTGTGTCTGTCTGTGAATGCATTAATGCAGGCATGCATGAATATATGTGCGTGTATGGGCTGCGTGTGTGTGTGTGTGTGTATACGTGTATGTCCATTGTATATACTCTATGGGACAAGCTTTTTTTGGCAAGGCCCTAGATTCTCATGTTTAGCTTGTCATAACTTGCATCAAGTTTTTTTAGTTTGGAATTGTCTGCTTTTTAATGTATACTGTAGATGTTGCATTGCATTGTGTATATATATATCCAGCCAAAATTATTTTAGACACGAGTTCGAGAACACACACAAATGACAGATGAACCGACAAAACGCTGAGATAAACCCAAACACAATTGTGCTTTTGAGCGTGAAACATACCCACAACTGTCCCAGCAATCTGTGTATTTCAATAGCCGGTGCGGCGCTAAACTTTGACTCACTTTGGATCAAATAGCACTTGCAAAGTGACAACAGTCCCTGCTTTCCTTCACTATTATAAGGAGAACTGAAAACAGGTCTGGAATCAGTACAAAGGATGAAAGATTGTATGGAAAAAATGTACCACCTGATCTCACGTCAGCTGTTAATCTGTTACTGTTTTCTGTATGGCCAGATGTTTCTGCATTTTGGTTTATGAACATTTTTTGTAGGACAAACAAGAAATCAAACACACCGACACATCCCCATAGAAGGTGGGCAGACATTGCTGCTGTGGGTGGGAACTTTCGATGTGTTTATGTCAGAGGGGGCATTAAAGAGTGAAAAGTAGTGTGTGATAATTTTCCGGTTAATGTTTAACGCTACATGAAAATAAAGCATGAAAAGCTGTGAAATGGTTTAATCTATAATATAATCACAAAAATATTTTGTATATAAAAGAATTAAAATAAATGTTGGTTTCTGGATTTCACTACTAGCTGTCTGTTATTGAGTTTATTCAATGGCATGTAATAATTTTAAAGCTGTTATGTAATATAACTTTATAATTTAACCCGAAGTGAGAAGCCAGCAAGTAAATAAGTAATTTCTTAAGATCTCAACATAGTTTTTAAAACTATATATTGATATGCATGTGAAAAAATGCAGTTACGTTCTGCATTACCCATAATGCTGTGCGTTTGTTTGTCCATCATGTGGCCTCTTAATGCGATTAGAGGTTTTTTAGAGATTTATTGGGATTTTCTGACTGTTGAACCGTAGATCAAAGATATAATAAGAAGCAATTATGCACAGTCATGGTTCTGCATCTGAACTCCATGAAAATTTTTTTTAAAATACTTTTATAAATAGATATTTATGTTATTTTAGATATAAAATCCACAGTCTTTTCTCCCTCCCCCTGCAAGGGTTAGAGTTTAATCCGCTGGATTTGAACAGATGTGTGTGGCTAAGCCTGTTTTTATTCCCTGTGATTTTGTTGCATTTTGTTTTTTTCCAATTTGATGCGTGTCTTAAAAATCACCTTGACTAGTTCCGATCCACTGCCGCAGAATATGAGCACAGACCTGCATCCCTCCGTCCAATAGGATGCTGGCATGCGCAGCATCTTCTCTCATCCAATAGCAGGCTGGTACCGCACGGCCCGTCTGTCTCCGAGCTGGGCTGCGGGACGGTGCGGTGGTTCTGATCCAGGTGTGGGATTTAGGGAGGCGTTGTAACTCGTTCGTCCGGTAAGTCTGCTGTTGACATCATTATTTTTGCGTGATTTTAGTGTGAGTAAGAACCGGTGACCTTGCAGAGTTAATTTTGCATGCAAAAGTCCGATGAGCGCAGTTCAGCAATACCGCAATGCAGAAGATCAGGGTGGAGGGGGTGCGATGCTGTTTAATGCTGTAGGAAGTTTATTCCTAAAATAAAATGTGTTTTTAAGACATTTGCTGAGTGCCAAACATGCTGTAATGGATATATACTGCGTAACATACAAATTACTTGTCTAAAGTTTTAACGGGACAGAAGTTAGTCGTCGGTCGCCAGGCAACAAGGAAGATGGAGATGACGGTATGATGTCGGAGGGCGGCGCAGTTAACACTAGTGACGCAGTTTATTATATTGCATTATTATTATTATTATTATTATTATTAAAAATAATACATTGTTTGACACGATGAAACCCTTTTGCGAATTGTAAATACAGGGTGTTAAAAGCGAAACTCACTCGTCTTTGATACATATTCCTGTATAATTTTAATAGCATGTGTTATTTCAGTGTGTTTGATAATCATTACGAGTTACCCCTGCCTTCTCTTATACATGAGCTTACAGTGACCTAAATTCAAGTGTGCTAGACTAGGGCAGACAGCAGATCAGAGGATGCAGTAAGATTAGATCAGATCAAAATACATCAAATATCCCTGCACACTATGCACAGTATAAAAGTGCAACGGTACAGTAGCCTAACAAAAACTGTACAAAAGGCTACCAGCCAAAGTGCTTTATCATGCATGCTATGTTATGCTGACGTAAGAGGGTGGTGCTATGTGAGTATGCATACTGTAAGTGCATACTTGTATACTAACAACTTTTTTGTTAAGTACATGCTTGTGCATTTATTTAGACTGGCAATTTTACAGTATGCAAATATTTATGTGTGCATGCTGTACATATTGTACTGTACTGTACATGCGTGTATGGGGGGATTGCTGATTCATGAGGTAATAAATGGTTAATGTTGCTCTCTAAGACTCAGTCTTACTGTCTGTATTTCTGTCTCTATCACAGGACAGATTCACATGTCAGATGATGAAGATGAGGGCCCCAGCCATGCGCATCTGTGTCCTGTCCTCTCTGTTCTTATCAGCTGGTGAGGAAAACACTTTAGATAAGGGTTAAAGTCCTATATATAATGTATAGATTATATAAATGTATATATAATATGCATATGTATGTATATATATATATGTAGCCTATATGTATATATGTTGTTAAATAACCATAGACCTGTTTGTTTCTTTAAACACTGCAGCTGCGATTAAACCCCGGATCTTTGAACCCAGAATCTTTGACAGTAAGTCCATTTCTGTTCTTAACTTTCGTTCCAAACTTTATTAGTTGCATAAAATGCAGCCATGATACTGTTTCACTACAGCAGGCTATAGATTAGTAGCATTGCTGCTAGCTGGGACGTTGTTGATTGGTTTATAATGCGTTGTTAATGTAATGTTCCTCAGAGGAGGCTACAGGCTTTGGTCCCATATTTGAGGAGGAGCCATTGGACACGGTGTACGCTGAAGATTCACCAGAGAACAAAATATCAATGAACTGCAGGGTTCGAGCTAACCCACCAGCCCTTATAAAGTAATCCCTCCCCCTTCACTGTCTGTCAGTCTGTCTGACTGACTGTCATTCACTCAGTCATTCTGTCTGTCTGTTTGTCAGTCTGTCTATCTGTCTGTCAACAACAGTCTGTCAAAAAACAGCCATTTGCATGATTCCATATACGATTCATATTCAGTTTAAGATACAAAGGAACTTGTTTGTCACAGATGGTGGTTAAACAACTGGGAAATTAAGTTAATGGAACAACCTGATGAGCATTTTAGCCTGGTGGGTGGAAACCTGGTGATCACCAACCCGGACAAAGGAAAGCATTCTGGGAAATACGTGTGTGTAGCCAAGAACGTGTACGGCACAGTCATCAGCAAAGAGGCCATCGTCAAGTTTGGATGTATGTGACAGACTTGTGCGTTTATTCTGTTTGAAGAGTGTTGAGATACAGCTGGTTTAAAATGTTCTAGATATCTCCTCAAAGCTTTTTTCCTTTGGATTTCGGTTTGCAGACCTGAATCAGTTTCCCACGGATGAACGAGAGCCGGTTAACGTGAAGGAGGGGCAGGGGGCGGTGCTACTGTGTTCTCCTCCCTCTCGCTACCCAAGTAACTTGTCACCTACAGTACACAACTAGTAGACAACTAGTTTAACAGTCATATTTATAACGTACATGTATACTGTATATACATGTATGTGTCTCTATGTCCAAACAAGGTCAGAAACATTTGTAGCCTAAGACGTAAAAAATGTTAAAATGTAAAAAATTTTCACATCTTTAAATAGCATTTTTTCTTGTTTTAAACATAAACCTCAATAAATTCTGTTAGTTTTCTTTAAACAATCTTGTCATTTTGCTTGTCAAGTATATCTTGTTTTGAAGCATGTTTAGATATAATATCGATTATTCTATTATTAATATTTGTAGCAGCTCAGAAATATAATTTGCTTTCTGTTTCTGTTTTCTGTTTTCACTCAGGTGAGGTGATGTTTCGCTGGATCTACAATGACTTTCCCAACTTCATCATCCCAGATCAGAGGCGATTTGTGTCCCAGACCACTGGGAATCTCTACATTGCTAAAGTGGAGCCCTCGGATGTTGGGAATTACTCTTGTTTTGTATCGAGCCCCACCATCGGCAAAAGTGTTTTCAGCATGCCAATAACTCTGGCTGTACAAACTGAGAGTGAGTCTGTTCACACCTTTAAAATAAAGCGATCAGTGCAATAAATCATGGCATCTGTTTCTTAATTTCTGTATTCACCCAGAGGAGGTAAAGCGTTATCCTGCAGATATCCGTGTTAAATTTCCCAAGACGTATGCTCTGGTTCAGCAGAACATCACGCTGGAGTGCTTTGCCCTTGGAAAGTAAGTCAACAAAAGCAGATGTTCTCTATATACTGTAAAAGTGACTTTTGTTCTGTGAACGTATCATGTTGTTAAATGGCATATGTTGTGATACATAATGGTTACACTATTAATTTCCCAAGATATTTCCAAAGTATTTTTCTGTTAGTGAGGTAATCATTGCATCCTCACAGCTGTACAAAACCTTAAAGGAATAGTACACCCCAAATTTAATGAAATGAGTAGATGACTAAAGTTTCATTTTGGGGTGGACTGTCACTGTAATGGTGTTATTCTCTCAATAGCAATAAATGCTATTGTTGCTGATCATGTAAACTCAATGTTAACTTGCAGTCCACTCCCACACATCCGCTGGAGGAAGTTAGATGCTGATCTTCCTCCCAATTATGAAACCAGCATGAATGGAGCTCTGCTTCACTTAATGAATGTTCAGTATGAAGACGAGGGCAGCTATGAGTGTGAGACTCTCAATGTAAAGGGAATGGACTGGTATCGCCAGTGGCTGTATGTGGAAGGTAATCCGGTTTCAAACCTTAATGAATGTGAACGCTCAACATGGTGCATGTACAGCGTTTGTGCACAAATTTCTTTGGTTCTGTTTAATTTTGAGCATTTTTACTGCAGTATGTGGCTGATTCTCAACATTTACTGATCTGAATTGTGTTCATACTTTAATCTGAATTGAGTCCGTTTGCTAATGTGATCTCGTTTCAGGTCCACCAGAATGGGCAGAGCATATCAACGACACGGAGAGGGATGTTGGCAGTGAGCTCACTATGAGATGTGTTGCCGTGGGGAAGCCGATACCATGGATACGCTGGCTGAAGGATGGCTATTCGGTTAATAGACACCCAGTATTTAAAAAACACCATGTATAACCAAAAAGTACCAGGAACAAAAAAAGTGATGAATGATTTTTGTTTTTGATCATCAGTACGGCAAAGGGGAGCTGAAGTTTTCCAGCCTCACATTTGAGGATTCTGGCATGTATCAGTGCATTGCTGAGAACGAATGGGGGACCATCTATGCCAACGCAGAGCTACGGGTCGTCTGTGAGTTTTTAACTGCTTCACAGCCGTCTAACTTAAATGAAGTACAGGCTCTCAAAGTAATATTTATATTTTAACAAAATATGTTTGTAAATTTAATGGCTAGAGTGTCTTGTTATTTCAAATTTGATTTTTCAGACCCTCTTGTGATGTCCTTGTTCTTGTCAGATGTTTAGATGTTTAAATGGTGTCTTCACAGCCTGTGCACCAACATTCATTTACAATCCAGTGAAGAAGGTTCTTCTAGGGGCTGAAGGCGGGCGTGTGGTGATCGAATGCAAACCTCGTGCTGCCCCTAAACCCAAATTCATCTGGAAACGAGGCTCAGAACTGTTCACCAACTCTTCAAGGTTAGCCAACAGTTCATTTTGACCTCAGAGTCTACAAGTTAGTATGTGATTTAAGACAGAACCAACGATGATTTGTATTGTTGGTTCCCATTTTTCTAATTCTTATTATTTTGCAGGATGCTTATTTGGGATGATGGTAGTTTGGAGATTCTGAACGTATCGAAAAGTGACGAGGGCTCGTACACGTGCTATGCTGAGAATGACCGCGGTAAAGCCAACAGCACAGGGACCCTCACTATCACTGGTGAGACAAACACAGACAGCCACACAGAAAACAAAAGCATGACAGAATTTGCATTTTTGGGTAAACAACACATTTTCTGACAAAAGTGTGTGCACAGATTCATGTTCATGCATATGCATGATTATGCAAATCTGCATTTGTTTGTGTCCAATCATCTCAGAGGCCACCAAGATCACAGTAGCTCCATCAGACACTGAGGCGGTTGTAGGTGAGAGCATCGTTCTCCAATGTTCTGCGTCCTACGACCCCAGTCTGGACATCACCTTCATCTGGACCGTGGACTCCTACGTCATCAACTTCTACACAGACTGGAAACACTATGAGCTGCAGATGGTAAGTTCAGAAGAACTATGTGGCCTACTGGACTTTTGGAATGTTCTGCAGCTGTGAGGTTATTGTATGTTGGCATGGCAGGGTGATGAGTCCAATGGAGACCTACTGATCAAGAACATTCAAGTCAAACATGCAGGACATTATATCTGCACAGCACAGACTATAGTGGACAACGCCACAGCGGAAGCTGATGTTTCTGTCAAAGGTTGGTCTCGTGTTGTCAGCTGCATTTGTCCTGGTCGTATTATTCCTTAGAACTGACATATTTGTGTTAGCAGCACAAAGGTCATGGGTTTGAGTCCCACAAAACACACATTTTTATGCTAAATTCACATACATACATACCACTGTATTTGGAAAACTTTGTTGTTTCAGGTTTGCCCGGCCCTCCCGGTGGCGTCCGTGTGGAAGAGATTGGAGACACATCTGTAAAGCTGCGCTGGAGTCTGGGATCGAACCACGGCAGTCCTCTGATACAACAGGTTGTACAAACTAGAGACTTCTACGCCCTGGATCCTGAGGACTGGAAAACCGCATCTACTTGTGAGTCCACCAGATGGAGACATTTTAAGCATCACCGATTCACTAGAGCCCTTTAAATGTAGGATCTAAGTGTGGATAGTGAAAGTTCTGCAGAGCTAAAACTGAAGTACTAAACCTGGTAATGTTTAAAGGTAACAAATGTTCTCCTTTCCCAGCTCCTGTGTTTTTGGACGGGTCAGCGGAGGCGGCCACTGTTGTTGATCTTTACCCCTGGATGCAGTATGAATTCCGGGTGTACGCCATCAATGAATTTGGGGTTGGAGAAAGCAGTCGCCCCTCCATTAAAATCAAAACCTGGGATGCCAGTGAGTTTTGTTTATATTAAGTTTTGTTTTCTTTATATTGTTTATATTTGTTTATATTAAGTTTACAAAAGATACAATTTAGGATTTTCTTTTGAATTTTTGAAAAAACATTCACAATTTTCAGAAAAAATATTTTGCATAGAATAAGCATCTTTAAAGCAAAATAAGCAAATCCCAGATTTGGTTTTTAACCACATTTAACAAGCATATAACCATATAAACCAATATTAACCTAAGTATGGAGGCCTGTGAGGGACATAAATTCTTACTTTTTTATTATAGGGCCAACAGTAGCTCCTTCTGATGTCAATGGCCAAGTGGGAATAAGTGGAGAGCTAATTGTTACTTGGACTGTAAGTGTTTCTGTTCTTCTTCATGAATTATTTACCCATAAGACATTTTTATAAAGCTAATGGTTTGTTTTGATGTTTCTTCATGTCCTTCAATCCATTGCAGCCTGTGAAACCTCAGTTCTTCTTTGGTAAAAAATTTGGCTACGTTGTAGCTTTTAAGCCACACGAGGATTATGAGTGGAAATGGGCGACTGTGGAGGATCCGGAAACCAGACGTTATGTCTACAAAGAGAGTATGACCCCAGACACTGAGATCCAGGTGAAAGTAAGCACCTTCAACACCAAAGGTGAAGGACCATCAAGCCTCATTTCAGTGGTCTACTCCCCAAGACTTGGTGAGTGCTGACTGGTTTGATGTTTGTATGAACTAAGCTCTTTTAAAATACAGTATTCAAATTTAATGAGATGTTCTCCTCATTATTTCTTCCTCAGCACCAACCGAAGCTCCATTAGATGTTTACGCCCGACAGGTTACCTCCACTGAAGCTTTGGTCTGGTGGCTACCAGTTTACCAGGCGCCACCAAACTGGGTTGATGGATACCAAGTGAGTCTTGAGTGGATGTAGAGGTCTTGTTCTTGAGCTCTCTAGATGTTTCTTCCTTTGAATACATGATATCATTGATGATATCATTCTTAGCTTTTCTAGATATTATTTTTGTGTCTTCTTCTGGTGTCCAGATTCGTTATTGGAGAAAGTACGATGACAACGAAGCTGCCGCCTGTCGAGTTCTGGTGCACAGAAATGTTAACCAAACACGTCTGGAGAACATGAGGCCCGACTCTCACTATCTTATAGAGGTACGGGCATTCAACGGAGCCGGACTCGGGCCCCCCAGCGAGCACTGTGAGATGTTCACCAGGAGACCACGTAAGACAATTACAGTTCTCCAGATTATGGATTTATGGAGGTCTTACACTGATGACTTTGAGTATTAAATGTATGTTTATCCACATATAACCTTCACCAGCTCCCGCTCGCCGCTTGAGGGTCTACAAATACGTCAGCTTCACCCGCAAATGGCTTTACCTGTACTGGGATCACATTTATAATTACTGGAATGAGTCTTATGTGGAGGGTTACAAGGTGAGTCACTTGTACTGAAACTACAGTGTTTTTCAAACAGAGCTTAAGGTATTGAATAAAACCTCCATTTGTACGTTCTCTCAGATTTTGTTCAGAAAGGAAGGCGAGCGGTATGGAAAACTCTACACCACAGGCAGACACTACATCGATTTCCCCATGCCAGAGACGGGAGATTATGTCATCGAGATCCGAGCTCGCTGCGAGGGTGGGGACGGACCTATATCTCAAATCAGAGTCCAAGGTGAGGCTTCTGTTGCACCGATAAGTCAGAACTTCTCAGGTACTCTTTAAGAGTTGAAGTATTTAATCTGAACTGTGTTTGTTGTTTAGGTAAAGCGTGTCTCAGTGCTGCGTCTCTTGGTCTGGTCTCTCTGCTGCTGTGGGTCGTGGGATGGATGAATCCTGGTCTTTAGGCCTTTAGTGTGCAGTACATTGCTTTCTAGGTGACAATTATGGGATGGTTTCATATTGCGGATTAGGCCATTTACATATTTATCTGTTATTTACCTCTGTTTACATATTTTGTTTTACTTTATTTGATTTAGTTTAAGTCTTAATCTGTCTTTCAGAACCATCCAGAACCATTATAAAAAAAACTGTATGCCTTATAAAAATGGCCACAAATAATGAGACCTTATGAGACACATAATATATTATTATATGAATTGTTTATTGTCACACCGGTTGTTTAGAAATAAATCATACAGTGTATATTCATTACAGAACAGGTTTTGTTAAGACAATTTTTCATACCAGGTAGCAAAAAGGTGTTTGTATTTTAGCTAAATATACGATACAATACATGTTGTTTTTTTACACACTGTCCTCCATGTTTATTTTTGAAAGTATTTACATATGCATTTGTGTCAGCGTGTTTGTTTTGCTTTATTTTAAGTTCTGCATTTGAGAATAAACACAAAATTTGTTTGTATGCCAATAAAAATACCCAACATAACAGGACTAAATGCTTTT
Organism: Yasuhikotakia modesta; assembly: GCA_036877545.1. Taxonomy (NCBI): domain Eukaryota; kingdom Metazoa; phylum Chordata; class Actinopteri; order Cypriniformes; family Botiidae; genus Yasuhikotakia; species Yasuhikotakia modesta. The sequence goes on from JBAJNP010001218.1 coordinate 55,060, forward strand.
CTGGCGTTTGTTATTTTAGTTATGGTTGCAAACATGGGACTGAACATTGTAGCCACGTTTTAAGTGACGTTTTACGTAATATTTACGTCATTAAAGTTTATATTTATAAACAAATAGTATTTTAATCATGTTCCTGGCCAGATGGAGTTATTATTATAGTTACAGTTACTACAATGAAACTCGGTATTAGACCAAATATAATAATAATAATAATAATAATAATAACAACAACAACAACAACAATAATAATAATAAACTATGTTTACAATCATGGTACGAAACGCAAGGGGCGGGGCTTGGGTAGTTCCGCTTGCTTATACAGGAACTGTATGACGTCTACAGGCCAGCAATGGTACTACTACACATGGGACTATATCGAGGACGCCGGTGTCGCAAATTTGACTTAATCGTGTCTAAACTGGACAAACAACCACCATAACCGAGTCCATAACTACTAACCCACCGCTGGAAACCAAACGAGTGAGTTTAGTTGTTTATCTCGCCATTGCCTTAGAGAAATAACAGCTGTTGGTGTTTATATGGAAACGTTTACATGTGGATCATCCGCAACGTCTGGCAATACAAGCGCCGATCGTGTTAACGGGACATAACCAGCAGATGTCAGTAACACATAGACCGAAAACGCAGCGTGACTTTTATCATATAAGTCATATAATGTTGTATTTTAGTTCACCTTTTACAATAATGTTGTTTGGAGAGAATATTGTATGGTTTGCCAGTTACTGTTGCATTATGAAAATGAAACTGAACGATTGCATTCATATACATATATTGCATTCATATACATATGCATCGTGTTGTTTGTTTATGTTTCTGAGGTCGGGAGAGTTTGTTAAATAAGAGTTTGTTGTGTTGTTTCACAGACATCTGTCAGCATCTGTTACCACATCGATCACAACAGAGAAACATGTGGGTTTGTGTCTGTATGTGCTTGTGTTGTACTGTAAACATGCTTGGTAGTTCCTCATTGGTTAAATGAACTCAATGGTTGTGGATGGAGTCACTATTAACACGTCATCATTATGAGCGTTCATGAACCAGACATACGACTGCTGTGACGTCACACATGTTATCTTGTGGTCATGTGATGGTTACACACACTGTGATTTTGACTGTTTCTGTCTAAATGTGTGATCATAAATCTCCCTTTTGAATGTAATGCTTGAAAAGTTTGTGTTTATGTTGCTCTAGTGCTTAATAATAATACGGCTGATAAGAATTATGTTGTGACAAAGTCATGCATTAGATCTGAAATGGGCAGAACTTGGTTTAAATGGCAGGCAAACGGCTCTCAGATTATTCTTTAAAATAAGTGATTTCCTGCAGAGATTCTGAGGAGATCTGTATGCCTAGATTTGCCTAGAAGTTATGCGTTTCAACATGAATTCACAATATGTGCTATTCACATTAATTTTATAGCCGTATTCGCTGAGTGCATGTCAACAATTTGTGTCTGATTTAATTTTTCCCTGGGGAATTTTAATGGGAGCATCGGAGACAAAATTGGTTCTTAAATGTTACTGAGAGCTCCATTATGTGTTCTGAGCAGTAATATTTTCCTGTAGGTTTATGTGTGCGGTTTGAATAACAGTGTCTTTGATTTTTGCTAGTGGATATGTTGGATAAGAGCGTTTAACTATACTGTGAACAATTTACCTGTCTGTCTACCTATCTTTGCGTATATGTGATGCATTGCTGTGTGTTGTTTCTGTACTATTGTGTGGACCAAATGTGATGACAAATGTATGGCCCCCTCGGCATTGCTCTTAAGTAACATTATGTAAATCTCATAAACATCTCATTTGCATTTTGTGTGGCTTTTTATTGGAGCCATACCAATAAACAGTATTTATAGAGCTGTGATTAACCAGCAGGAAGAGTGTGAAACTAGCATCCAGGTAGCTAATCGTGTGATCAGCCTGTTTATCATCCTCCATCTTCTAGATGGATCTGTGATCGTATATTTATGCCTACAAGTGCAGATCAGATCTGTGCTCCATACGGTCCGAGTTTCATACAGCTAGTGTGAGCTAGCTATGTTATTTAGGGCAGACGATATGGCAGAAAGGGAGTGTGTGATGTATTATTGGAAAGGCCTGCCTCTTGCTTAGCAGGGAGCATGTAAAATAGGGTGTATTAGCTCTGACAGGTGGTCATAAATCACTATATGTGTGGCAGAGCCTTGGTGAGGCTGCAAGTGTTATCTAAGATGTGGGCCACTGAATCTGAGTTGAATGAGGTCTTTGCGAGGGCATGTGTGCCTGTATAACGTATACAACACTCCTGGGCCAGTTTGATGTGACTTGTCAGTCATAATACTCACCAGAGAATCATGTTTGTTTCTCTCTAGTTAACAGGGAATGTTCTCAAAGCGTTGGCTAACGTTCTCCAAGTCATCAAAAACATTCTTGGAGCAACCTTAGTAGAATTGTTTTAACATTATAATACAAAAACTTTATCCTTGAGTAGTTAGTGGAATGTTTTAAAAATGTTACAGACTTTAACAAAATGTTTAAATAACCAAGCGATACTGTTTTAGTTAAAGAAGGATTATTTAGGTATTTTTGTTAATTAATAGAAACGTTAGAGAAATGTTTTTACAACCCGAAGTTGTTAGCTAGGCCTGACGTATAGGATTGTCTGAAAGCATTTCTCACCATTAGCGCAACGAACTGGCAGATCTGAAAATGAAACCCTTGCAGGTTGTGTAAATTCATTTAGCTTGTATAGCTAAACTCTCCAGCAGTGATCGATTGTGTGTTATAACCCACAACAGAGGGTCACTTGCTTGACGAATAATACAGAGGTTTAACTGTGCTTGGTGTGCAATTGCTTCTCAAATCTTTCTTATGGCTTGTCAGCACTTCGCTAGCATTTGGCCCGCTAAGAGATCCTTTACTTTTGTTGTTTCACCACTAAATCTCAGTTTTCACCCCCCACAACAACAAGCTTGGCAAGACGGATGGCAATCAACACATCATCTCTCGGTTTAATTAAGGATTACCCACAATTCTGAAATTACTTGTGAACCAATGATAATATCCAGCCCAGAGCGTCAACACCCAGGCTTGGATAATTTTGATTGAGTTCATTGCCTTGAGTTAAGACACACGTCTGTGTCGAAATGCCAATTTCCTGTGCAGGTTTGGGAATCATGATTCAAGGACATTGATGGCAGCACAAAGCATCCGTTCATATTATATGTGACTTTGTTGTGGTCTGTTAAACCTTCTTGCCTCAAACATCGGTTTTCTAACCTCATTCTTGCTAGGCTGTCATGAGAATACTCAGCTGACAATTTGAGGTTGTAGGAACGTTTCCATTAAGTAACAAAAACGTTATTTTGAAAATTATTCAAAGTATCCAGTTTCATAGATGTCATTTTAATGTTGTTTAAAGTTAGTTAAAATGTTTAAATATTTTTATACATTTAAATATGATTCACTAACGACTTATGTTTTTGATATTACAACATTAGCCAATGATCTGAGAATGTTTCCTGTTAGCTGAGTACCTGCTAGTTGGATGTCAGAACATGCTCTTAACTTGGTATAACCCTTGGCATTTGTTTGTTGGCATGTTTTGTAGTTAGCATAGCCAGCTAACTCTCTAGTCAGAGCTCCAGTCTCAGCAGGAACCATTTGGGTAGAAAGTTCAGGCTTGCTGCCCCACGTATGATTACAGTCACTGTCCCCTAATCGTTCAGCCTCTCACCAGCTGGGTTTTCACATTTTCACCTCTCTGATGCTGTATGTGTTGTTGGTGTGTGTGTGTGTGTGTTGTTGGTGTGTGGGGTGTGTGTACATTGGCTTGTCCTGCACAGTGCAGGTCCGTTCACGTCATGCTGGGAATAGAATGATGTTCTCAATATTTCAGTCTAAATTCCCTTTGAGCGGGATAGACACTGGTGGAGACAGCGAGAGAGAGAGAGAGAGAGAATATGCCTGATTTGTATTCTAAAGTCAGTCTTTGATTGCAACACACAATTCTGCCACTTTTTGCTCACCCTGGTTTTGTCCAACTAGTCTGACTTTCCACCGGAACGCAACAGGAAATATCAAGTCCAAGTTCTTAAAACTGAAACGAATTTGACTGAAAATAAATGTCAAATTGAATTTCAGCTAGTGTTTAATCTGAAAGCTTTCCATTAGAATCAGTTAAGTTATGCCGTCTGTACAATACCTCACCTCATGTGACAGAGAAGTGCGATGGGACACAGGAAGTCTAATCACTCTTCTGAGGTGACGGGAAACAAGATGGCAGAACTGACAGTCTGAGAACAGCTTGTGAAGGAGACAGAGTGACACAGATTTCGCTTATATCCATCAATTTAAGCACAGCCTCTCCAAATGAGCTTAAAGGGATAGTTCACTCAGAAATGAAGATTTCTTACTCGCTCTTATGTCATTCCAAACCTGTATGATTGATTTTGGCTTCTGAGTAACACAAATAGTTATTTTGAAATTTGTTGGTGACAGAGTGACACTCATTGACTTCTAGACATTTCTCAAAATATCCACAGAAGAAGTAAGTCAATGTTTTGGAATGACTGTCCTTTAAGTGTGTTTATGTAATGTGTGTGTTTTACAAAATGTTCTCAGATCAGATTATTGTGACATCATGCCTTATGTGGTGACATCCCTGTGAACAGGGAACGTTCTCTGAACATTGGCTAATGTTATCTCTTGGTTATCAAAAACATTCTTGCAGTAATGCTAGCAGAACGTTGCAAATAATGTCTCCAACGTTTTTGTTACATAATGTAAATGTTCTTACACCCTAAAATTGTTAGCTAAGCATTGTTAGCTAGCGTCTGTTGTTGTCATAAACAGTGGATTTCTATATAGCAAAGCATTCTATCAAAAAAGCCCTGCAGACCTGTATTTATATCGCATTAGTCTCATTAAACAGATAATGTTTATGTCTGTCCAGAATGGCTTCCCCATAGACTTCTATTGTAAATGTAGCATTCAGCTCTGTATTGCATTTCAAATGGGATAATGTGATGAGAAACCCTCCGTTTACCAAAATACACCCGCAGCACACCTGTGAGGTGTGTGTGTTCGCATCCAGGGTGTCAAATTGCATGCATGCATCAGATATTGCATGGGAAATCTCCAAACCCATTGTCTAATTGAGACGGATGCATTTTTAACGACCAGGCAGGTTCTACTGAATCTCTTCTGCTGCAGAAGACATTAAAATATGCCCACAAACTGCACTAATAAGCTGCACTGTGGCAAGGCCCACCCTCTACTCTTCGCTTTCCCATCAGCCCCGGCTAACGATGCTGGGCGTGACATCTCGTGGTTCTCTTTGTTTGAAGACAAGGCACCCAAAGCCAGTGTGGGTGTGTGCGCCCGCATGCCTGTGTAGATTTGTGTCAGAGAGAGGAAGATTATTAATTTTTAGTGTCGGATCAATGAAATCTCTACTTTGATTTGAGTCCTCCCATTGCCACACACACACACACACACACACACACACACACACACACACACACACACACACACACATTTATTCATCTAGCTCTAGACTTTTATAGATGGTTTTTGTTTTCATACACAGCTAGTTATAATCTTAACCCAGACTGTAAGTTTAACCTTTAAAGAAAACTTTGTACATTTTCACAATTAAAAAAAACTTTATTTACTGTATTTGTGTAGCAGTTGTAGAAATAAGTATGTCCCTAAAAGAGAGTTTTGTTGACCTTTGGGTACAAATGTATCGTGTGTGTGGTTAAGACACACACACACACACACACACACACACACACACACACACACACACACACACACACAGCGGCTAATTAATCAAACGAATCCCTCCTCCTCTGACTAGAACCGATTCTACAGGAATTCCTTCCAGAAGGAATTATAATTAGCTGTAGGTTTGACTTCACTGTCTGTTTCTTTAGCGCAGACTCTCTCTGAAGACACCGCTGTGGCTGGAGGTCTATTAGAAGGATGTGATTTGACTGGGAGGTTAAATTAAATAAAAAATTAAAGCGACATTGTTTGTCCATTCTGTTACTAATTGTTTTGAGCTTTTAAAGCTTAGGCTACAGTCACTTACATTAGGTTATTGAGTTGATGAGAGACGTACGATTAGCAGTTTTCACAATTAGCACTTTGTTTGTAATTAACAAGCCTTTTTAGATTTAAGGTAAATCATTGTTGGGAGCGAATTAGAGCTGGTATCCTTTGCAGATTTGCCAGTCCCAGAATGCATTGCAACAGAGCTTTGTGTTTGAGTATAACAACATAATGCACAACATTTTTCAACTCTGTGACGCCTTTAAAACATTCCACTAACAATTTAATAATAGTGCTTTTGATGTATGATATATGTATAATGTTATAAAGCGCTCTACCAATGTTATTGCAAGAACGTTTTTGGATAACTGAGGGAGCTTTTAGAAAACGTTAGCCAACGTTCTGAGAATGTTCCACATTACCCGGTTAATCTTGTCGGCTCCCAACGAAATGTTGGCATTTCTTTGAATCTACCGAATAGGTTCATTTATGAAACTAGCGTAGCATAAACACAGTTTTCAGTGGGTTTGATCTTGAGGCAATAATCTCTTCAGCGTTCTGTCACACCGACAGTGAGAAAAATTCTCCCTCTCAGTCTCTCGTCTTCCTTTTGTCTGGCCACAGTGTGTATTTTTCACAGAGAGCGTTACAGAAGCCTCCAGAGATCGTGTGAAGCTTTATAAAGGATGTCCCGGGTTCAAACAGAACGCAAAAATAGCAGAAAATCGACCCCTGCGGAGCGACTGATGAGACCTGCGGGAAAAGATGAATGTTGTACAGGGTTAGCTAATGAAACGCCCGCAGCTTTTTTCTGCATCATATCTGTCATTAGAAAGATGCTTTACTGTCTGTGCAATACACACGACCCCTCCTCCACCCGAAAAAACACTCATGGGTCAGAACTCGCCCCTCCGAACTGATACGCTGGCAATGAGCGTTAAAATGTCATTTCTGCAGTGAATCTGCCTTAATGAATCAGGAGTTCTCGGCCATTCCACTACGGAAAGAAAAAACTCTAAATCTCTCTGGATCTAATAAAGTCTGCATTTTAGAAACACCTGCTCTGCTTGCAGTAAGAATAACGATGTTTCTAAAAGCACCGTAATGGAATCGGTTCCTCTATATGTCATGTTTTTTGCAATCTGTAACATTTAATTTTAGCCACAGGCAGCAGAAAGCATTAGCTATCCGTAATCAAGTATTCATGGTTGCATATGTGATTTTTTCCGGTCCGCGATCGTCAGCGGAATAGAGATGAATGTGGCAGTGCATGCTGGGATATGTTGATTTTCCTGAAGGCTATGGAAAGGCTAACGGTGTGTTTCTTTATGCTAAAGTGCATATGAAGAGCATACGGAATGTTAGCATATATCTTAGTGTAGTATGCATTGAATGCTGCCTATATGCTTGCCTTGTGAAAAGTATGCATTAGGCAACAATAAATGTTTATTGTAGAACGCTACATTGTTGTCGCTTAGATGCTGAGTATCAAAAATGTTACTTATGTTTAATGTAGCAAGTGGCATCAAGTTATCATCTCAGAAACCAAAATTGTACATTATACAGTGTGGGTTATATAGTACATATACTCGTTTGATATAGCTCATTAGCCATCATTATGTACATAAAATTTGCATAAATCTATGCATACATTAAAGTTGCTAACCGCACACAGGATACACCCATAATATAATGCAAATTAATGTTAGCTAACAGTAGCTCAGACGGTACAAATCACAGCTACAACCAAACAGCTACAACCCACAATTTTCTTGATACATGCATGCAATGTACGTAAGCAATGCCCAAATATCTCCGAAATAAAGACAAACGGAAGAGACAGCAGATAAAATAATTCATTTTTTTAATTACAGATAAGCCTTCTGACGTCTCATCATTGGCGAGTGAGTGATTTTTGTTCACTTTTTATTGGAGCAGAACGGATCTCTTCAGTCCGCGATGCTACTCCATCCGAGAACTTGGAGTGGAAAATGGCGAAGTAGGTCATTAACCTTAATGAGACGAGTTAATTGGGTTTAATCAGTCAGGGAAAATGAGCCACGGACCCCGAGTTTTGGAATCTGTGCTGAGCGTTCATCAGTAATCCCTGGATCGCACATACGCTTTATTGTGTGGCTGCGGCGCAGGTTTATTTGATGTATAAATCAGACTCAAATACGTATCAGTCCTTGATTTACAACAAACTACATCAGACGGACAATTACGACCCCTCTAAACTCCGAAATAGTTTTCTTTTTATTTCTGCCATTACTGTTTTTATGAGGATGTAAAGCTGCCAGTGTTGTTTTAGATCGTGGACAGATGGGAAATTTAAACATCTTTATGTGAATTTTCATTTTGTTTGTATATCACGTCAAGTTTGTATTTTGCTTTTATTTTTTTTAATGATCGAAGGGTGAAGGAAAATTGATTTGATTTGATGTTGTTTGTTAAATAACTAGTTAAATGTTGTATACTGTATATGTAGTTATATGAAAACATCAATGTTATATAATAACACTCCGAGTCGTTTGCGTGTATAAAATTTGAGTTTTAATTGTTTAAAATAATATTGTCAGCAGTAAAGCCTGCTTTTATAAGCACCAATGTCTAGTGATGTATTTGTTGAAAAAAGTAACTAATTATTCTGAAACTTTTATGTTAAAATCAGATTATTGATACACTTAATCATTATTAATATATACATTTTAAATGATGCAATTCATTTTGGCGTTTAGAAAACAAAACCTAATTAATTTTGCTGACAGTGTTAAATTGAGCTCAGTTTCAACTATTTCTCAAACGTTGCACGTAGGAAAAACGCACATTTTTATTTTAACGCAGCCTTTTTTTTTTTTGCTTGTTAACAGGTCCGTGTGGGACGCACAGGCCTGACCCAGGCTGACCCGGGATGAGGTGACTGAGAATATTGCATGGAGGTCACAAGGTTCATGTCAGGCTAATTATGTCAGACAATGATACATTACTGTGTTTGCACTTTAATATAACGCCTATCTGTGACCCATTGGAGATATATGGTACGACTTGTAATAGACTGTGTGTGTAATTTAATTGATTTTATGCATACGGTTTTGGGTTAGGAGTCTGTTAATGAAAAGTTTATTGCATGTAAATACACGGTTTACAGCTATTGGGCGTGTTTTAAAGGTACATAGCACTTTTTAAATACTGAGGTAACATATGCATCTGCCCATCTCAGTTTTAACTTTTATGTGTCCCATTTTGCCACCAGCCACTATAACACTGAATATCAGTATAGATACAGATTGGGTGTGTGGATTATCCAGTGACCTTTGACCCAGGAACACCCTGTAGGGAGTTAGGGGCCAGGCTGAACCTGTTCCGAAAAGGGCAAACATCTGTTGGAGCCCACCCATTGTTTTCCGAGCCCCTTACCATGACAAAGTCAAACTATACTTTAAAAATGACTCGTGAGACTTTATGGAGTGGGTTTCATTTGAACTGTGCAGATAATGGAGGCAGTCACTGGAATCAAATTAAAACCACTTCCATTTATCAGTGTAAACATGCGCTGACTCCACTTCACTTTCTTAGTGAAATGGTGTTTGCTTTGTATGAAAATGATATTGCTAAGTGCCTCGGTGTGTTTAATACAAGCAGATGTCTCTGGTTTAGGAAACATAACTCTCCATTAGATTAAATCTCTGGAGGTATGAAAAGGTCACACTTCTATCGGTATGTCGATGCATTTTGTTTGATTTCTAATTTGATTTACAAGCAAACCACAGCTGTTTCTTCAGTAAGCCAATTACCGGCATTCAAAGAAAGTTTGTCTGCATCTAACCCAGCTAACCGGGAGCGTTCTCAGAACGTTTGCTGACATTCTCACAAAGTTATCCAAATGGTCTCGCAGTAATGTTAGTAGTAACGTTTTAAAAACATTACAGAATTTAACATTTTGAATAGCAAGCAATAGCGCATATAGTATGTTATAGGAGATTAGTGTGTCCCAAATCATAGCACTTTCTATACAGTGTAAGTCAAATTAAAAGCAGTAGTGCAGTCCTTTAATTGTTGTTAATACAAGACTTTATTAAAGATGGTCTCTGTGTGTCTCAGGCATTGCCTGTGTCAGATGTAAACTCTGCTGTCCCTCATATTAATTGTTGAAGGGTTTGTTGTTTGTGTGGTTAATTAAACCGGCACCGTTTCAATGCACTGCATGCATTGTTAAATGTTAGTTGACTGTTCTCAGGAGGCATTCCAGACAGCTCTTTAGTCAAGACTAGCCGTCAGACTAACCATCTCTGAGGTCCTGTATTAAAAAACCAATGCAGTCTCTCAGTCCCAGATTGATTGTTGTACTGACCTCGTACCGCTCTGTGCTTTTTTGAATGACTTGAATGGAAGTGTACTTTCACATTAAGGGTTGTCACAGAAAACTGCTGTTTATTTAGTACTGGCCAGTATGGCAGCCATCTTAAACTTGTACTGACATCTTGCGGCCTGGATGTGTTATAATTTTTTTTAAAAAGTAGGTGTTTAGTTATTGATACAGTAGTAGTTGATTTGCAGTCGAACATGTCTGGTTATACAGTCACAAAGATGGTCATGTGACCAAATGTGGCGCCCCCATTGGGTGACCCACTGCATGTTTTTTTGAGTAGCTTTTATTAAACTACTGATTAAGCGTTTATGCTTTTAAACACATTTAAAGCTAAACTTTGTTTTCATGCTTTAATGAATAAAGGGTGCACCTTTATTTTCAAACATTTCCCCTCACAAAGCATCTTCATGGACTGTTTTGTGTGTTGCAAGTAAGTCTAAATACAGTGAACAGTAAAAGCATCTTTGTTGGGTGTAAACAGCTGTTATTTCTGTATAAGAGACCGTATCCATTATGAGGCAGAGATGAGATGGTCTTTTGATGAGCAGCACAATTACAGTTGATGGCACAGGGTATGACTGTGTCTTCAGCTTCCTGTGTAAACACCTGCAATTACCTCCAGTACAGAAGTACTCAGCCTTCAGTGCAGCAGGTTGTGTTCTCAGTTGTGTTCCCAGCAGAATGCATTGAAAAAAAGATGGATTCTGGGCTATCTGTCTCTCTATCTATCTCTCTATCTATCTCTCACTTTATATATGATAGATAGATAGATAGATAGATAGATAGATAGATAGATAGATA